>JARNME010000404.1:75321580-75361373 GCA_030179655.1 Scaptomyza flava | reverse complement strand
AATATTTAGTTAAATGTTTTAATAAGCGTATATATTTTTTTGTATTTTTAACCATATTTATTCATAATTTTATTTCATTGTTATTAAAAAGCGTGTGTTTAAGTTTATGGTTTTTGTTGTTATTTTTTTATTTATTTGTTTATTGACAACTAAGATCAGCTGACATAAAATCCAAATTAATTTAAATTTAAATAAAATTAAAAATTGAAATTTAAAATTGAAATTTAAAATTAATGAAAAGAAAATTATAGATAAATCTGAAAGTTTAGGTAAAAAATTTATAAAGTTAACGGTAAAGCTCTGGGAAGTTCAACAATAAAATTAGTGGTCCAACATATGTTGCGTAGATTGGGGAAAACCCAGAAAAACACAATCAGACCAGCGTTAGATTAGTAGTTAGTGGTTACGATTAGATAAAGAAAAAGAATCGATCATTTTAGCACTGGAATTGAGGTCTCCAAGGGGACAAGAGAATAAAATTTGCTATAGTCAGAACACATAACACGAAATGGTTCATGAATTAAATAGTTGCTCAAGCAACGATCAAGGCTAAGGGGTAAAAAGTTACGTGAAGATATAATTGGGACATTAAATTTAATTCGACTCAAAAGAACTGATTAGTCAGTTTCACCATTAAGTAAATTAATAATAAATAAGACTCCATGCATAGTTCTACGGTTTAATAGGGAAAGAAGATTTATTAAAAGTTGTCTTCTTGAATATGGGGTAAGTCAACTCTGGGATTTGAACCCGGGCCTCCCGGGTGAGAGCCGGGTATCCTTACCACTAGACAATATGTGCCTTTCAAACCTAATTAATACCTTTTTTGAAGGTTAAAAACAAAAATAAAATGAAGCTAATAAAAAGTGTTTATTGAACACTGATTTCAACAAAGCGTGGATTTCCCAAGCGGTCCCCCATCTATTTACTAGCCGCGCCCGACGATGATCTATTTAGATGATCGGACAAGAACCAATTTATTCAGCATAGTATTGTCGTAAGAAGAAGATTCTTTCAGTAAAAATAAACTTTCCAATCGAATTCCATGTCTTTTCCATGTTTTTATTCATATCTTCTTATTTCGGAGTCTTTTGTGAAAAATCAAACCAAGCCTATTTAGAACTCAGCGATCACGTACTTTGTGTGGAACAATGGCTGACTGGATGATGACGTGATGGTTCACAAAGACAAAGAGTTTGATGACTATGGGTTGGGTCAATGTCTGGGCATACTTGAATTTTATAACTTGCTTTAGGGACACGTTTACATACTATGACTAATTGGCCAGGGCGCGGAGGCAGTGAGTAAACATAACATGCAAATAAGTACAGTTGAATTTTCATATAACGAACTTCCAAAAAAAAGGAAGATTTGTTCACTATTAAATTTCCAAAACCCTACAATTTGGTTCTATCAAGAGCCCATTCTATGTTACGAAATTCCTCTATGTAACGAAGTTTTTTCTTGTCCCCTTGAGATTCGTGATATGGAAGTTCGACTGCATATGTAAATAATTATTACTATAAAGAAATTTCCATCAAGTTTAAGTTTTTGTGTTGGACCTAGGACCTGGGAGGGTGGCAAGGTTATCACGTTTTGTTTTCTTATCGTTTTGTGACTCAGTTGAAGAGCACTTTGCCTTCTCTCTCTTTCTCTTGCACCACTGTTCTTACTCTCTTTGTCTTTCTCAAACAAAACGCTGACCTAGGCCAGGCGACGGTCACTTCCCGGTGTTAAATCAAATTAAATTTGATTAACACTTTTCCTTTTTTCTGGGTTTTATTTATGTTTATTTTGTGCCTTAAGTCAGGCCCACAATTATGACATATCTCGTTGTTTTGAATTTTTTTGTTTTTGTTTGCATTTTATTATTAAAGCACAATTGTCTTTATTGACCGTAGAGTCTGCTCTCTCTCGCTCTTCTTCTCATCTGTTTGTTTACGGTCAGACAGTCAGGCTCTTGTTTTGATTAAAGGCGTTGATAGTAGGTTCTGTGTATGAAACAAAATCATAGAACTCAAAGACGTACTCGGTATGCACTAAAAATAAAATATGTATGCATTTTATTTGTTTCTGACATTTTCCATTTTCCATGCTAATAAGTTAAGTGGACTAAGACTAGAAGTTTTTTAGCTTTAGAAGTTTTTTTTTGATTATGTTACTTTAAACAGTAAATTAAAATCTAATCGAGAAAATATTGTCATTTAAAAATTTGGTTTTCCATTATAGAGTATGCATGTAAGGTATGCGGGGAAAGAAATCTGAAAAATTTCAAATAGAAATTACTGGAAAAATTACTTGCGCTTTTTTTAATCGTTTTCGTATTTTTTCTTGATTCTGTATATGTATATATTTATGTTTTTCTTTATAATTTAAAATATTTATATTATTGTTGTTCTAGAGGGAATATACCGTACACATTCTTATATAGATTTTTTATGAAGCGATAAGCTTGATTTCATAAGCGCTTATAGAAAGTACTATAATATAGAAGAATATACAAACATACATAAGTGTATTATAAAGTCTCAAGGTCTTAAGTTAAGACTCTTAACACATAATATTTTTGCATATCAAGATTAATAAAATGGCAATATAGGAATAATAATATTACAGAAAACATTGTAAATGTTAAAATGAAATCCAAACCAAAATAACAGTAAGTTATAAAAATTCATATTCTTGTTGTCTCCAATAAATATTATTTTTGTTGTTGTATCCCATTTATTTTTTCATATATGAAAATTTTGTTAATTTTTAATGCTTTTATATTTATGTAATAACTTGTTTTGGGTTCGTCAAAATCCAGATGTGTGCATATTATTGAAATTAATTAAGCTTAAAACTCGAGCAGAAAATATGTCATAAAAGAAAAAACACAAAAATGTATAAATATAATTGGAAAAAGTAAACATAACTAAGTTAAACATTTATTTATTAACTAACGACTAATCATATTGCATTTTTTTGAGTTCGATACATCGAAATCCTTTTGTCATCATTCTACGTTTCAATATCCATGGATCTCGTATACTTGAGATTCTGTTGATCCTCAATAATGTTCGAGTGTTGTCGCACTGTGTGATTGTTAAGATTACCAACACTCTGATATGACTTGTCGCAATAAGAACAGGCATACGGCTTCTCACCGGTATGCACCAAATGATGTGAGTTGAGATGGCCGCGTGTAAAGAATGCCTTCTGGCATCTATCACATTTGTATGGTCGCTTGGACATATCGGGATCGTGGGAGCGCATATGGGTGCGTAGATCCGATTTGGTTGGCCACGTCTTGCCACAAACGTTGCAATGGAAAATGCGCGGCTTTATTTCACCCGTATGCATGCGGGCATGCGAGATCAACTGGGTGCGGAGCACAAAACGACGATCGCAGATTTCACAGGCAAAAGGACGTTCCGTGGAGTGTAACGATGTGACATGATAGCGTAGACTGTGACGCGATGCGAAACTTTTCGAACACACCTCGCACTCATAGCGCAGTCCATCGCCCAAACCATGTACCGATATCATATGCAATTTCAACTGAAAGTTACGAGTAAACTTCTTCTCACACTCGGTGCAGGGATGTAAGGATTTTGGTGTCCTACTGCGTGGCACTGCAGGAGCTGCAGCTTTGCGTGGCGCGCGTTTTAGTTTTGGTTTAACAATAGCTGGTGTTTCAGCTGGTGGCTGCTGTTGTTGGTCAACTAGTTGTTCCAACGTTGCTGGCAAATGTATGGGCGTGTTAAGTATGCCTGAATCCCAGCTGATGGCTGTTATTGCATTTTCAGATGGCTCATAGCTGCACTGAAACGCATCCGATAGATCCAATGTGCCTAGAAAAACAGCAACAAGTTATCAAATTAGTAAGGTTACTTTTTATTTTGTATTAAAGTTTTATAGTTGGAATCAATTATAGTCGAACTTCAATATAAAGAATCTCAATCGGACAGGAAAAAATTCCGTTACAGGGAAAATTCGTAACACAGATTTTGTTTTTTTTTTTTTGATTTAAATATATATAAAAATTTCGTTACAAAGAAATTCGTTATATGGAAGTTCGACTTTATTTGGTAATATGTTCTTTTAATTTCGTTAAAAATTTTCAGAATGGAATAAAAAACTTATTTTAAATATTTGTTCGCAAGTCCAATATCTTTTAGATGAATATGTTAAATTAAATTGGTATTTTGGTAACTCACCGAAATCAACGGGTTCAACTAGGGATGACACAGAGTTTGATTTGACTTGCTCTATGCAACCAACTTCCCTCTCTAAGCACTCGAGGGCATCGTCCAATGCTTGCTCATGCCTGGCTCGCAGAATGCGTTCCGAATCCTCACAGCGTTGCCGAAACTCCAAAGCATCGTGCAGACGATGCAGACACAACTGGCATATGACATCGCTGGGCACAATCTGTAGATTGGGTGACAAGGCAAGCAGCTCGCTGCTCAATTGATTGTTGTCACCGATATTGTGGCAGAGTGGCGGCTGCTCCACCAGACAGCAGCGGCAAACAACGATCACCGTGTGGTTCAACAGCGGGAACATAGTTCTCCTATCCCTTACTTAATAATACTACTTTGGGAGAGCGTCCCTCCGATCAGCTGGACCGTTGCTGGACGTCTGAGATGCGAGCGAATAATGACAACGGACTCTAACACAGATAGAGACCAGTAGCTACTGCAGCCGGTGCCGAGATGCCGGCTCAGGGCGCATTGATAGCCCTTGACATGGGCCCAGGGCGATAAGCTTAAAAACAACAAACACAGAAAGTGAGAGATAAAGAGAGAGGGAGTGAGAGTGACTTTGTGTTAACGTTTGCTAATTTACAATCGATGCTTACTAATTGATTACCATTGAGATGTGAATTTTGGGTACATTTACTCCAGCCCTGAACCGATGATCTACAGACCTTATCGCATAGGCTTAGAATTCTTTGGTGCTGATGAACTGTCTAGTGCTTATCTCATCGCTATATTTGGCCACATTGGGTGGTCCCAAGCTGCGCTGATAACATCACCCTCCTGCCCTCCGGTCCTCCAGCCCTCATTCCGAAATACACTCGAACATTATCTCGCTTATCTCTGCTCTGTTTATTTGAGCTTTGTACTTTAC
This sequence comes from Scaptomyza flava, assembly GCA_030179655.1. Taxonomy (NCBI): domain Eukaryota; kingdom Metazoa; phylum Arthropoda; class Insecta; order Diptera; family Drosophilidae; genus Scaptomyza; species Scaptomyza flava. The sequence goes on along the minus strand of JARNME010000404.1, from coordinate 75,356,255 downwards.
GGGTTTCCTGCATTCTATATGCAACACTATTTATTCGATATATTTATGCCAAATTGCTTGAAGGATGAAGTATCAAGTAGGCTTCATTAAAGCTAACTGTTTTTTGAGTTATATCAATATCGAAGGCTTCCTAAAATATGTTTTTACACATATTGTAAAATAAATTCTCAACAAGTCATAAACATGATTAGATTTTTTTCGATTCAATATTTAAGTATTTTAATCTTTTATATGATTAACGGTAAGCCAAAAACACAAAAAGGAGAAGCAATTAATATCTCAATAATATTTTTTTTTTCTATATTTTAAGCGTCAAATGGGAAAAATATTTGCGTCGATTGCGAAAAATATATAAGTGATAAATGTGTTGTTACCCAAACCAAAATCATTGCCGGAGAACACGAACGACAACACGTTAGGGAACGTTTACCTTGGGAACACCATGATCTTGAAATTTGTTTAATGCCAAGTCACAAAATATTTGGTAATTTTAATATACATATGTTTGCTAAAATTTGTGTATAACAATCAAACCACAAATTTTACAATTTTACGTCTTTTACTTTTAAGTTGCATAGCCTTTGAACAACATTATTTGATCCGTGTTTTTTGCAGAGGACTTAGACGTCTTTATTTGTTCTATGTCGCCAGAGCTGGGGTGCAATGCAATTGCAAATAAAAATGCTGTGAAAAGGTTTGCTGGAAGAAAGAAAATATGTCGGGATTGTAATAAAAGTTGTGGGTGCGATGCTTTGAGAGATGTAAAAACTGATGCAGCTACGACCATTTCAAAAGGATACTTTTTAGCTTATTTGATGGCTTCCGTACAAACTATCAAGTCAAACTGCGTGTTTTAAATTATTATAATTAGTTATTATACATAACGATATTCTTCGAATATTCTTTAAATCATAAAATATTTGGAACATATAAGAACACATATTTTGATTTTCATCAATTCAATTTATATTAAAAAATACTTAATTTAATCTCATATTCTCGGACCTACAAAAATTATTTTAGATTCATTTACTCGACGACTAAAAAGAAGACATGAAAGACTTGAAGATGTAATGGACCAGGATATGGTATTGAAACTTAACTTTGATATAAGTTGCTAAGTATATATAAATTTGGTTATTTTACTAAGCTTGAAGATTAAGCCTTGGATAGATGGACTGTTTTGTCCATGAGCCAAGCTCAAATGAAACTAAATAAAAATAACTGAAAATTTTGAATATTATAGAATCAAAGCCATGAAAGCCATCTGTATACTTAGTATCTTGAAGTCGGGCAATAATATTTAACTTATCCAATAAATATAGATTTGAACAATTCCCAATGCAGCTTTTATAGTAGATGATAATGTTCGTTCCTGTATGCTTGTTAAAAGAAATGATCAATTTGTTGGTATTTAACCCAACCCTAAGTGCTATAAAGAAAAATTAAAGCATGCTGTATTTCATTTGATTCAATCATAGTCACCAAAAAGTATATGCTATTTTTCAAAAATAAACTAAATTTTCGCTCAAAATCATAATGGAAAATTTTGGTGTTTGTTATGTATCGATGATACTTTTGGTTCTATTAGGCTTTAACTTGATGAGTAAGTTGAACTGGCAATAGACTGACAAAATCAATGCAACAAAGGACATTTTGTTTAGTTTCATATGGACAAATATTCAACATTTGCGTCAACTGCGATGAACATTTTGACACAGATTGCTATGTACCCAACGCTAGATTGGAGGTCCCCGACAATGAAAAGCACAAAGTACGATTGATTGATAGCAAAGATAAGGCAAACGAAAACTTAACAAAGTGCCTCTTGGAAACTCACTTTATAACTGGTAACTAAAAACGTTTCTTAGTAAAGAAATAGTAAAGCTAAAACTAACGCTTATCATATACCGTTTATCTTGTACTTAAGCGGATTTGGAGTCAATGATTTGTTCAATGTCGCCATCTTTGGGATGCAACCTGATTGGCAACCAGATGGTTATGCAGAATGAAAGGGCTCGGCTACTTTCATGTGTTATCTGTGGAAGAAATTGTGGATGTCATATCAAAAGCCATTTACAAGTAACCAATAGCGGGCTTATAAGTGTTGCTAAGGATTATGTACTAAATTTGTGCTTGACTTCGATTTGTATCATCAAATTTTATTTAGGTTTAGGGTAAGGTGACTTGATTTAAGTGACTTGTAATAAATTTCATTACCAAATTTAATAATGTACATTTTGAGATTTCATTTGATGTTTTGGTTGGCACATATACTCTTCAATGCATTAACGAGTAAGTTCAGAAACCATTAATCCATTAAGTTCAGAAACCATTAGTCAAACCAATACATACGTCAATATGCTAATATCCAGTAGACGTTAATGCACAAGAGAACAATGTGTGCCTTGACTGCTCGAAACTTATTTACCAGACAGTTCTGAATCTTCATTCTCTGCTTCTGATTGCAAACCAAAACGCTGTGTATTTGAGTGATTAGAAATCTTTCTGATATCAAGAGCATTTTCAATTTAAACTTCACTATGTCAACTTTCACCATGTTTGTAAATATTATAAATGTTTTTCCCAATCATAGCTCTGTATTTTAGCATTTTGTACCATCATCAACAACATCCTTGTGTATCATAACCGAAAAGTATACTTTTCCATGATTTTTCATCAGATTTACCTTTATAGAAGGATTGCTCTCACCCCTACTGTGGAACATGGTGGTAAACGACCCACTAAATAAACTCAAACGGCAAGCACCGAAGATAACCACCTATGCGGACGACATAAGCATAATTATCACGGGTAAGTGTCCATCGACAATCAGCTCAGTCATGGATCAAAGTGGATCAGTCACGCTCAAAGAGATACTATCATGGGCCATATACGCCTGTCTAAGTATCAACGTGGACAAGACAGACCTCATTCTCTTCACTAAGAGATACCAAGTACCAAGCTGGACTCCACCAAAAATAAATCGATAAGTCGCTGATACCAAAGGAAAGTATCAATTACCTGGGTATAGTAATTGATATCAAGTTGAATTGGAAGCTCAATGTGGAGGAAAGGGTGAAGGAGGCCAACGATTCACTCTATACATCGCAAAAGATGTTGGGTAGCACTTGGGGGTTCTCATCAAGACTGACACAGTGGATTCTAATCTAAATCGTGCGCCCCATGCTGCTCTACGGAATACTGGCATGGTGGAAAGCTACAGAGAAGTCCACATATCTAACAAGTAAGAAGGCTCTAGTCGGGAGAGCCCGACTAGAAGATACCCTGAACCCAGTTGCAATAAATATGTAAATTAAATTTAGAATTGACTTTGGTATACTGACTTAGCTTCAAACGATTAAATTCGATATCTCCAGTGTTTCTTAACCGATTTGGACGAATTTTTCAGAAAAGTTCTATCGTTACCCATTATTTTAACCCTCATTTTTACATTTTCCAAATTCGATATTTTATAGTTATCGATATTATGTGTATATCGGAAACAAGAATAGTTATCGATAATTTGAAGCAAACTTGTTCTGCTCATGGTATAGGAGAACTTAAATACAAAATCAGAAGTCTCTAGCTCTTGTAGTCTCTGAGATCCACGCGTTCATACAGACAGACAGACGGACAGACGAAAAGACAGACGGACAGACGGACATGGCTATATCGTCTCGGCTATTGATGCTGATCAAGAATATATATACTTTATGGGGTCGGAGATGCTTCCTTCTGCCTGTTACATACTTTTGCACAAAACCATTATACCCTTATTTACCCATTTTATGGGTTAAGGGTATAAAAAGAATGGAAAAAACCCAGCGACATGCATTTACGTGCATCACAGAGGCGCTGAGGACTACACCAACTAAAGCCCATACTGAACTCAACCCCGTGGACATTCAGGCACGCCTAGTAGCAAAAAAGACTGAACGTCCTTGCAATATAGGCAACATGACATTACACAATTACTGTCATAGTACGATTGGAAGAGGGACCCAAGTCGAATCAGAGTATATGAGCCCAAAAAAGAATTTCAACTTCGCACCCACGCTCCTAGGAAAAGATGAATGGCGTTCAGGAGCAGAGCAAACGGCCATTAAAATATATATAGACGGCTCAAAGATGAAGGAGGGAGTCGGTGCAGCAGTGTACTGCGCCGAACCACCCAGTCAGACAAACTCCCGGACTACTGCAGCATAATCCAAGCGGAGATATTCGCAATAAGAAAAGCAGCAGAAGCAGGCCTACAAACAAACACAACGCTGGACAAAGTAAACATATTCATGGACAGTCAAGCGGCAATTGAAGCCTTGGAGGCAACATAAGCTCTCGGACCTTTTAAAAAATGTGAATTTTTTGGATTCCAAGCCTGCAGGGCTTCGAGGGCAACGAGATAGCAGACACTTTAGCTAAGCAAGATGCAACGGGACTCAACAGTGATACTACAGATGTTCCAATCACCCTGCGAACGCTACACTCCAACATGTAAACACAGGCAGGGGTTTAAGCAGCCCTAAGGTGGAAAAACACCATTGACTGCAGAACCTCTAAAATAATGTGCAAAACCTACAACGACACACTAAAGTTACAAAGACACGACTGCCGAAGGCATGTGGGCCTTCTGACAGGCCAATGACTAATCGCAATACACGCCAAAAAGCTGTGCACAACGGACAACGACGAATGCAGAAAAAGCAAAGATCCAGGTGTCAAAGAAACGCTAGAGCACCTCCTTTGCAGCTGCCTCGCACTAGCAGCACAACGACTGCGCCACTTTCAAATTCCAAGTTCTCTTTCTGTCTTCGCTAAAAAAAGCCAGCAAGCACGAACCTAAAAAGCTTCTCGCGTTTGGTAGAAGCACACACACTCCGCAGGACCACACCCCGGGATAATCCCAACCATCTCCAACCACCGGCCCCACTAAGGACCCTTTAGCGGTCAATGTGTGATACTCCCCTGGGAGGGTCAGCCGGTTCAACCTAACCTAACAAATTTACAAATTTTAATAGCAACAGCGAAAAGGAAGATCATCTTTAGAAAAAGTGTCAACATATCCGCACTAAAAGAATAATATAAACATAATGTTCTTGTTAAACATTTACATCGATATGAATATGGTTTCTTAATCGAAGTTTGATAAAATTGTGGTGTACTTAATATGTCATTAAAACCTTTCCGAATACTCTATGCAGCATGCTTTGAAAACAACCTTTACCCTAAATAGCCATTATTATTCGTATCAAATCTGTTTGTGAATTACTTTTTTTGAAATGTCTTCAAAATTAACTGTTTCATTTTGGTTTTTATTAGTTTTATATACAACAATCAGCTGTAATTATTTCTCTATAACTAAGCTATGTATAAGATTATTAATGTGACAAATATGACCAACAGTTACAGTTGCGAATGGCGAAAATGCCTGTTCCAGTTGCCATCCAAATGGCGATTGTATAGTTAAATCAGAGGGTTGGGCGGCTCCACCCCATGCAAATGTAGACAGGTCATTGGTTGTAAGAATTGGTCCATATGGCTACATTGCTGAGCCCAAATTAGATGGATGCATCACTGAAGAATATCGACTAACAGGTAATTTGGATTTTTGAGCTGTCTTTGCATTCATATCTGGCTTATTTCTTTGTGCATTTTAGGTGATGTTGTTGACTACATCTGTTTTTGGAAACCGGGAAAGTGTGAGGCTGTTGTACCCCACTATAAATTGCACAACAAAGATATCATGAAGAACATTTGCGAGGATTGTTCTAAGCTCTGCGCTTGTGATAATGCACCACCAATTTATATAAAACGTGGACTTATTTTAAATATTCCTTTAATTGTGCTCATGATCATTTTTATATATTGATTAAAACAATTAAAATTCATGTCAAATCAATGCAGTATTGGCACTTTTTCAAAACAGAAAACGGATTTCGATGTCGAAAGGACAACTCAAGCGCCTTCAATTTGCTTAATGACCTCCCACCCTCTCTCACACCCCTGAGTAAGCAGACACCGAACCAAAGATAATATAAATACGTGTTTTGATCGAACGATAACACATTCGATATACCTACCCAAAACGATAAAATATCAATATTAAGTTTAAAACGCAGTGTGCTGTACAAAATTTCATGTCGTTGTCAAGAGTTTGCATCACTTTTTTTCTTACTTTTTAAAAAAAAAAAATGACAAATACACTTTCAAATGGTGCAGCCGTACTAATATTGATTACTCTTTTTGGGTATTCATCTGCCGAAGGTATGTAAAATTGAATATCGAGAACAGTTGTACTTTCAATTATTATGTCATAAATTTTTTAGATACTACAACTGCAGCACCAAATGACACAAACTCATGTACTGATTGCTATCAGTATAACGGTAACTGTAATGTTACCAGTGTTGGCTATGCAGTGCCTCTCAGGGGTCGAACTGACATGACTTTAGTCCAAAAGCTCGAAAAGGGTGATGTTGTTATCGATCCAAATCTACAATGCGTTAATCATGGCTACAAAGTTGCAGGTATTTTAAGTATTTACTTTAACGTTTTGTATCTTTTATTAAATTTGTTTGTTGTTTTGGACAGGTATTGTATTCGATCACATTTGTTTTTGGAACCTTCCGTCTAAATGTGAGGCCGTCGTTCCTACTGATATCATGAAGAATAAGGCTAGTGTGCGAGCTGCTTGCCGATCTTGTGCTCAATATTGTCATTGTTCCTTTGGGAAAAACATCGGATCCTCAATTTTTTCAAATTTCTATGTCCTAACCCTATGCTCATGTCTCGCAGTGATCATCAAAATTTGTATGCATATTGTATAATATTTAAACTTTCACGCATGTGTGGTAATTATAAAAATTCTCTGTTGATAATCTTTTGGGTGTTGGCTTATTAGTCAAATGATAATACAAAATAAGTGAAATAAATTAACGAACCTTGTTAAGGCGCATAATAATTGAGACAATGTCATGCATAATATAAATGTATGCTAGATGGCGTACACTGATTAGCTTTCACATAAGTAGTTCATTACATAGTTGGGGCATTAACGAACCTCGAAAAAGGTTACTTGGAGTTGTGGACCAAAAAAGTAGAACAAACTGGAGGTAACTTTGCAGTCAGACACAACCGACTACGGTATACTCGATACCTGTATAAAACCTGGTAAAAAGAGGCCTGCTGCAGATCTTTCGGGGATGCTGCAAGCTATTTTGCCACCAAACTTGATGACTCTAGCTCAAAAACTGTGAAAGATATAAGCTTTCCCTTTTTTTCAACGGTGGGGCGACTGGGGGCAACTGGCTAGGGCGGAAGACGTGGACGTGGCATCCAAAGTTTTGATGTAGTTTTGTGGGAGACGTCAAAATTTATGCAATTTTTTAGAGGAAGCCAGTAGCTATCTCTTTACCAAATTTGGAAACTCTAGCTGTAAAGATGCAGGAAATATTTTGGCTTATCGATTTTTAGTTCCCAGTACCTTCGGTACCGAGTGTTATATGCTGTCATATAATTATTAACAGTTAATAGTTATATCTATTTATGTGACTGATTGGAAACGACGTTTGTGTTTGATTGCCAAATTTTTTTTCATAATATTAAAAAATTCCCAAAAACTTTGAGTTAAAGTCGCCGACAATGAAAAGCACAAAGTACGATTGATTGATAGCAAAGATAAGGCAAACGGAAACTTAGCAAAGTGCCTCTTGGAAACTCACTTTATAACTGGTAACTAAAAACGTTTCTTAGTAAAGAAATAGTAAAGCTAAAACTAACGCTTATCATATACCGTTTATCTTGTACTTAAGCGGATTTGGAGTCAATGATTTGTTCAATGTCGCCATCTTTGGGATGCAACCTGATTGGCAACCAGATGGTTATGCAGAATGAAAGGGCTCGGCTACTTTCATGTGTTATCTGTGGAAGAAATTGTGGATGTCATATCAAAAGCCATTTACAAGTAACCAATAGCGGGCTTATAAGTGTTGCTAAGGATTATGTACTAAATTTGTGCTTGACTTCGATTTGTATCATCAAATTTTATTTAGGTTTAGGGTAAAGTGACTTGATTTAAGTATGATTTGTAATAAATTTCATTACTAAATTTAATAATGTACATTTTGAGATTTCATTTGATGTTTTGTTTGGCACATATACTCTTCAATGCATTAACGAGTAAGTTCAGAAACCATTACGATAGTCAAACCAATACATACGTCAACCTGCTTATATCCAGTAGACGTTAATGCACAAGAGAACAATGTGTGCCTTGACTGCTCGAAATTAATTGATCCAAACTGCACAGTGAATGCGAAATTTATTGCCACCAAAAATAGGGATAGAAAAAAGTTCCGTAAGCGTTATTCGGCTGGCGAAACCGAACCTCATCTATTGGAATGCTTGAGCGAAGATTATCGAATGAAAGGCAAATAATATATCGAGTATATTTAAATATTTCAGCTAGCTGATCGATTTTATTTCCTTTTTCCAGAAGACTTAACATCATTTGGATGTGCTGTATCACCAAATTTGGGCTGCGGCGTTATTGTAAATAAGCTTAAAATCGAAAGAGGTCGGTTGAAGACGATGGCTTGCAGCATTTGTGCTGAGACTTGTGGTTGCAAAGTGCTTAAGAATGGATGCACATCCTTAGCAATAAACATGTTTAGCATATTTTGTGCGTTTTTATTTACTAAGTGGCTCAAAAGAGTGGTAAATATCTAACCAAAAATTTACTTCAAATAAAGTAAGCGCTAAGGTATGGAATGACAGCTTTCAAAACAAAGCAAACAGCGTTTGTAAGCATTGACATATAATCATTTTTGAAGGCATTCTGCTTATTTCTAGCGTCAAATAAAAAATTATGAAAAACCTTAGCGACAAATTTATATTATATATTGGTATTCTCCTGTGGCAATCAACTTGTGGTAAGACATACAATATTTAATAATGTACGCTTACAAAAATAAAATAATTGTAGAAGTTAAAACAAAAGAACATTTGTTTAATAATGAATGTGTGAACTGTGATCTTTATAGTGGCAAATGTAAAATGAATACTACGGGCTGGGCTGCCTTCAAGCATTCAACTAAAGATCGTCAAATTGTTTTTAAACTGCCCGAATTCCAAGATCTTAGTGATGCGGAATCTCATCTGGCTCCTTGCATACATGATGGCTATGATTTAAGTGGTGAAACACTGCAATTGCATTATAATCATCAAAATGCAACTCAATGAATACTCATTTTACAGATCATCTCGAAACATTCATTTGCTTTTGGGCACCGTATATGGGATGCCAGGGAATCGCACGAAGCGATGTTTTAAACAAACATCATATGCATCATATTGTTTGTCAAGTTTGTGCCAAATATTGTGGTTGTAAACTTGAGCTTCAATCGGAATCTGGTAACAATAATGGTTTGCATATAAGCTTAAATCAAATTTTAGTTTTCTTATTAACTTTATTATTATAATTTTTTAACCTATAAAAAGGATGAGCGAACGATAAAAGGATCCCGATGTTTCACAATTCTTCCGGAAAATGAATATTAATAATAAATTTTGTAATTGTGTTGTTATATTTAAAACAGTAGTATGCGAAAGCTCTCCTCAAATAAAAATGGCAAGAAAGAATAAAAATGTCTAATAACTTATCAATTCCTGTATGGCTTTAATATTTTTTATTCTTATCTTTATTTAAAAGTAAGCCCATATTTAGTTATGATTTTGAAAGACGAATACTTTTTGATAAATTCGGATGTCTCAGTTGCTTCACATGCTTCTTAAACCAAAAATTCATGGGTCAAATGCGGTGAATCGCCTCAACTAAATTGTTATACAAAAACGCGCGATAATACATCAGTTGTTCTTACTGCCACGGCGAAAGAAGACCTAAGTTTATTGCACCAAATATGAATTAAAATATAATCAAAAATTCGTTGTTTTATTGCCTTATTAATTTTATTTATTTTTTTTTTTTTATGTAATATTTTTAGCTGCATTTGCTTCTGGGGGCCACACGGCAAGTGTGTAGTCGTCGTGCCTTCCCATATTACTGGCTTACCAAAATGAAATAACAAGAGTTTGTGCAGAGTGGTGTGGCTGTTAGGAAATATCACCTTCATCCTTAGACGCTATTCAAAAATAGTCCTGGGTTTGATCATGGGCATCAAGTTTATACATAGCTTTTCATGTTAAAATGTTAAATGTTAATACGTCATTAAAACCTTTTCAAATACTCTATGCAGCATGCTTTGAAAACAACCTTAACATTAAAAAGCCATTATTATTCGTATCAAATCTGTTTGTGAATTACTTTATTTAAAATGTCCTCAAAATTCACTGTTTCTCTTTGGTTTTTATTAGTTTTATATACAACAATCAGCTGTAATTATTTCTGTATAACTAAGCTATGTATAAGATTATTAATGTGACAAATATGACCAACAGTTACAGTTGCGAATGGCGAAAATGCCTGTTCCAGTTGCCATCCATATGGCGATTGTTTAGTTAAATCAGAGGGTTGGGCGGCTCCACGCCATGCAAATGTAGACAGGTCATTGGTTGTAAGAATTGGTCCATATGGCTACATTGCTGAGCCCAAATTAGATCGATGCATCACTGAAGAATATCGACTAACAGGTAATTTGGATTTTTGAGCTGTCTTTGCATTCATATCTGGCTTATTTCTTTGTGCATTTTAGGTGATGTTTTTGACTACATCTGTTTTTGGAAACCGGGAAAATGTGAGGCGGTTGTACCCCACTATAAATTGCACAACAGTGATATCATGCAGAACATTTGCGAGGATTGTTCTAACCTCTGCGCTTGTGATAATGCACCACCAATTTATATAAAACGTGGACTTATTTTAAACATTCCTTTAATTGTGCTCATGATCATTTTTATATATTGATTAAAACAATTAAAATTCATGTCAAATCAATGCAGTATTAGCTGGCACCTTTTCAAAACAGAAAATGGATTTCGATGTCGAAAGGACGACTCAAGCGCCTTCAATTTGCTTCATGACCTCCCACCCTCCCTCACACCCCTGAGTAAGCAGACACCGAACCAAAGATAATATAAATACGTGTTTTGATCGAACGATAACACATTCGATATACCTACCCAAAACGATAAAATATCAATATTAAGTTTAAAACGCAGTGTGCTGTACAAAATTTCATGTCGTTGTCAAGAGTTTGCATCACTTTTTTTCTTACTCTTTCAAAAAAATGACAAATACACTTTCAAATGGTGCAGCCGTACTAATATTGATTACTCTTTTTGGGTATTCATCTGCCGAAGGTATGTAAAACTGAATATCGAGAACAGTTGTACTTTCAATTATTATGTCATAAATTTTTTAGATACTACAACTGCAGCACCAAATGACACAAACTCATGTACTGATTGCTATCAGTATAACGGTAACTGTAATGTTACCAGTGTTGGCTATGCAGTGCCTCTCAGGGGTCGAACTGACATGACTTTAGTCCAAAAGCTCGAAAAGGGTGATGTTGTTATCGATCCAAATCTACAATGCGTTAATCATGGCTACAAAGTTGCAGGTATTTTAAGTATTTACTTTAACGTTTTGTATCTTTTATTAAATTTGTTTGTTGTTTTGGACAGGTATTGTATTCGATCACATTTGTTTTTGGAACCTTCCGTCTAAATGTGAGGCCGTCGTTCCTACTGATATCATGAAGAATAAGGCTAGTGTGCGAGCTGCTTGCCGATCTTGTGCTCAATATTGTCATTGTTCCTTTGGGAAAAACATCGGATCCTCAATTTTTTCAAATTTCTATGTCCTAACCCTATGCTCAAGTCTCGCAGTGATCATCAAAATTTGTATGCATATTGTATAATGTTTAAACTTTTACGCATGTGTGGTAATTATAAAAAATTCTCTGTTGATAATCTTTTGGGTGTTGGCTTATTAGTCAAATGATAATACAAAATAAGTGAAATAAATAAACGAACGTTGATATTACAGATAATTGTAATGTCATGGTAGGACTAACACGGTTTATATTGCTTACAAATGCAGGGAAAGGATAAAGCTAAAATAAATTTGTATCCCAGATAGCTTCAATTCTAAACAGCTTGATTATAGACAATACTTAAGATCTGTCTTTTGAACTTGAAATTTAATTTTGTTATGTACAAAAGAATTTTCGTAAAAGACTACCAAAACAAATCCAATTATTTCGTGCAATTCATTTGACACACAGATTTCTTAAATTTCAAATAAACATTAATTAAATTAATATCAGACAAACCGACACTAGCAGAAATTCCAGTTAGTAATGCAAGTGATATTAAGCTTCCAAATATAATTGTTTTGGATGAGATGCCTGATCGTTGTAACTAGAATTATATATAGTGTATAATGAACCTTATGCTAATGTACTAATTCGTTTTGATCAGTGTATTGTGGCGTTTATGTTGCGACAAGTGCCACAATCGCAGTCTCATTCAAAATCCAATCAACGCCTCCTTAATGCTGCGATGTTTACCCATGCTTATATGTACAAACATATATATATAGAACGTCGTTAAACGCCACTGATTGCACAGAATTAAATTCAACTATACACGATTCGCAGTAGCATCGCAGAATCTACAGTACGTAGTACTTGCAGATACAATTACAGATACACATACAGATACAGATACAGATACAGATACAAATGCAGATACAGATACAGATACAGTATACAGAAAACACCTACTCAATTGAATGGGCCGTCAATTCTCGGCCGAGTTGAACGTGCTCATCTGACATTATGGTATGTACATATACCATACATATCACAATCTCTTGTATGCCGGATCGCCTTCTATATAGTTCACATACATGCTAGAACATATGTTTGTATAATACTTTCAATACTTTGTAGCTCATTTTGCTTATTTTTTTTTATCGCACAGCAGCCAACCAAATGGTTCTGTATCTGTATCTGTGTGCGTGTGTTTTATCTACTGTTTGAAATAAATTATATATAATTTTTATTAAAATTTCCGCTTTAACATTTCTCCGTGTGTGTTTAGGTGTGTGTCTCTCACTCGCTTGTTTTTTCTTTATGTAAGTAGAATTTGAAAACTTCCTCACACTGTATTGTGCGAAAATTCATGTTTCTAGAACATTTCTGTTCAGTTCCTGACATTTGAAATAACTTTTTTTTTTTTTATTCGTTCTTTGTCTATTTATAGATGCGAGCTTTAAATATATTAGTGCGCTAGTAACTAATGATGATTGAAGGTCTTGTCATTTACTTTTTATTAGCTTTGAAGAGGACATTACTTGAAGAGTCAAGAAAATTCACTTTGTGGCTTAAGCTATGGAATCTGGAAATAAGAACTTTAATTATTATTATATTATCTATTAAGGAACCGCTGAGTTGTTAAAAGCCTACCATATACATAAGTCCATGAAATACTATGACAAGTGAAAATATTATTTTGCGGCCCAAATCTTCGAATGGCTTCAACCGCTCCTGTTTCTGCAACCACGTAAAGGTACAGTGCTCTAGTTTATGTTCAATGCTAGTTTCTTATTTAACCTTAACAACTTCAAATTTCTGCAAGCAAAGGGTTATAGAGGTATATATATTTATAAACATTTGGTTATATTTTACCAATAAAGTATATAACATGCTTACATATTTACACAGTATATTGTTCCGGCGAAGTATGTTCTATAAACATTTATGGCCTCTCTGGGGCGCAGTTCACTTGAAATTCTCAAAAAGGTACGCATACACATTCCCACATACTCTCACACGCACGTGCATATGAATAGTTTCCCACCATGACACCGTTAATCGGTACAAGAGCATATAAAACCTGTACACAGGCGCAGCAACGATTGCCGCCGAAGAAAGTGGCGAAGCAGCTATTAATGAGCGAAAATACGACCTTCAGACTTTAAAGAGCAACAGAAACAGCATCAGATTTAAGCTAGCACCTGTATTTCGTTCACAGGTATACGAAAATGATTTTACCCAAAAATTTTAAAACCGCCGCAAACCGGTGCGCAAATGCAGCCAACAGCTGAGGTTGTAATGAAATAAATGAGAGAAAGAGTGTAAATAGGTAGAGAGAGAGAAAGAAAATAGCCGTTACATGTCTGCAACAGGTGAGCAATTCAAGCGCTGAGCGCATTGAGCAACAGAGAGAAAGAGAGAGAGAGAGAGTTAAATTCTGTTACGCTCTTCAAAAGCAGCGACTGAAGCTGAAGCTGAGTCTTTATATTGGAGACACGATATACAACGAACGTGGTTCAGTTTTCAGTCCGCGAGACGGTCTCAAAGCCAACGGTCGCTATTTCGCTCCGTTAAACGTCGCAGTTGGAATCCCTAAACGCAAGTTCGAATATTTCTTAACGGTCTATCCCAAGTGCGTATGAAATACATATACAAAATGACGGACAAGGTAGCGCGTGTGCTTGGTGTTTAATAAAAATAATAATTGAATAGATAATAAATATACGTATGCATATACATATCATATTATCGTATGCGAGTGCAATTGAAATTTTATTTCAACTCAGAGAATAAAAAGGCTTGCAAGCAATTTGCAAAACGAATAACTTTTAGAAAACTGTGAAAACATTTTATTGGATATAAGGCAAACACAAATAACAACGACAAGGTAATAAATATGAAAACATTTTAAACTATTTTTGTACGAATTGATTTTGGCACAATTGCGTATTTATTTTGTTGTGGGGTTGTATTTGCGTTGGGGTTGAAATTTTTACTATTGCGTATCGTAATTTGTTAGTGCACCAGTTGAGAAGGTCATAAAATGCGTAGCAAACAAGATTAGCCACCCTACAAAAAAAATGTGCAATATTTTTATTTATTTATTGTCAACTACGAACTGCGTGAAGTGGTTTAATGAAGTGAGAAAATATATTAAATGTTTAAGCAAAAGCTTATATGTAGATATGTTTTTATATTTATATTGCAAATCGCGTAACATAATTTCTATTATCACTCTATCCGGGTTTTCTTATACTTTTTAAAAATTCTTTTATTTAGTTAAACATATTTTTATGTTTGTGTCAAACTGAATTTTGTACACCTCATCAACAAGTGTCAGGATGGCCGAGCGGTCTAAGGCGCCAGACTCAAGATTAGCACTCTTGCCTCTTTGACAGAGGTTTGTATGAGCGTTCTGGTCCTCTTTGAGGGCGTGGGTTCGAATCCCACTTCTGACAAATCTTTTTGTTAAATGTATTCTTAATAATACTTTTTTTTCTTACTTTTATTAACATTGACAAAAACAATATTTTTACAACAGAACATTTAAATGACACAACAAGCAATTTAAAACACATATTTCGCAATTTTATGGCTAATTTAAGACACCAAATTTTGAATCAATTATCACTAATTTGTGGCTTGCGATTTTTCGACACTTCTCACTTAATAAGATTATCTCTCATTGTGGTTTTCGTCAAGCTTTTATAAAACCATAAACAAAAATTGTATACAATTCCACAGTACTAAAAACTGAGGTATTTTACATCTTAAACGAATGACAATTTAAGGCTTTTATTTAATTCCACAGTCAAATAATTACTATGAAATGGAGTCCAAGTGGAGCAAGAGCAGCTTCTCCGGCGTTTCTCTCTCTCTCTCTCTCTCGCTTGGCAACTCAAAACTCTGACACTTAAATTAATTCAATCAAATTGGAGCATTGGATACAATTACTGTAGCGCCAAAGTTATTTGTTCATTGCCGGAGCCAACCAACACCTGAGACTCTAAGCCAAAACAAATTGGCATTCAAAATGAAGCGGAAAGAGTCAAGACAGCAACTGTAGCAACGGCGGGTCCAAATATCAATAGCAAACATTGGCCAATAAACAAATATACACAGACAAATAAATGTTCATAAGCTAACATTTTAAGCATACGACCTGAAATGATTACATAAAGTTCGGACACCCAGTTATCAGTCCACGAATGGACGTCATTAACTGCGAAACAACGCTCGTTTCATTGTGATCCGGTTTGTCTTAAGTGTGCGTGTGGACTATGTAATGTGAATATGTTTACTTTTGTGACTCCCCTCGTGGGTCGCAATACCCCAAAAACAATGTGCATGCATAACCCAAAAAAGGAGTTGCGCTTAATGAAAGTTCAAGTGAAATTGCCGAAAAACAAAAAACCTGTTCGTTTAGGTCAAGTTTTAATCAATTTCGTATCGCACAAAATCCAATTATGTTCAAGGCCAAAAGGCAATGTGGAAATCGAAATGGACAGGCCAAGTGTATGTTTATGTTAAAATGCCATTTATAACAATTAATGAGTTAAGTGAAATGAAGTAAAGTCGTCATGAGCAAAAGGACATTGAAATCTTCAGCAGATTTCCGAATCCTCAATTCAAAAGATTATCTACACATTTATTTTAATTAACTTTTGCTCTTTTTGCCATTCTACACGTATATAGTTTCACCAATTAACACTGCCTGGGGGGGCCATATCAACCTGCTTCCGACTGCTATCATTAACATACAGAAACAAAAAACTTGCACTTTCTTCTAGTCATATGCAGCTAATAAGCTTATCAAATGACTTTTACTTTCAAGTTCACTTTGCGTAGAAAATAAGCAATTATGACAGCGTTTTTCCAGCCGGCTTAGACTTAATATATCATCAAATTGACAGACCAATAATAAAAACTATATTTAAAAAAAAAACTTATGCTAAAACAAAAGCTGTGCGAAGAAAGAAAACAATAAAAAAAAATAGGCAAACCGAAGCCGCCGTCGAGAAATGTGGTAGAAAAATAAGGAAAAAAACATAATAAAAACGAAAAAAGAAAGTGCAATGCTGATCGTACATGCAAAAGTAATATACATACATACACGTACACTCATGTATAATAACTGAACAGAGAGTTAACGGCACTTAAAGAAAGATTTTTCTTGCAACACTTTTCCTTTCAACAACAACACATTGCATATCACACACACACACACACACACGAAAGCATTATTGCCGGGTCAACAATTGAAAGCACTTGGTCGACTTGTTAGTTGTTGCTTTTTACCTAACACCTGAGAGTGTTGTTGATTTGCCTTCGGGCCACTTGTTACTAAAAACTGGAACTGCGAACTTTTGTGTTAATTGTTTGGGCAAATATTAGTTGTTGTATTTACCCAACAGTTATAGTTAATGCTATTTTTACTCGGCCAATTTGTTAAAATTCGCAAATTATTGAATAGTAAAGTCGCGTGCCGAAAAACTTGCTAATGAATTTTGTGTTCATTCTCATCTTTAGTTAACGTCTTCTTTTTTGTTTGAAACCAGCTAAAACCAGTTCTTAACACTTTTCCAATTGCTACCTGCTTAAGAGAAGAAAAAAGCAACCCAAAAACAAGTCGTATTTTCTCAGGGTGGAAATCGTAAGAGGATTCAGTCAAAGATCGAAAGAAATTAAAATGAAAATGCTGACTACCTGCTGTCCGTTGAATCTGTGAACCTGTGGCATTGACAGCTACATGAATTAAGCACAACTGTACGAGCTCAAACTCAGGAATGTTGCTGTGAAAACCAGGATTAAAATATTTGTCGATATTTGCTGTATAGTTGGGAAAGGAATTAAGTTTGTTAACTGATTTAAATATTCAAAAAATGCAATCAGCGGACATGTTTTGGCTACTGTTAAATGGGTCGCTAATTATCTAATCAATTGTAGCTTTACAGCTACTTAAACAGCTCTCGAACTGTTCCACAATCGAAACGGATTTAAACATAAATAAATAAAAGAGGCGTCTGATAATAAAACCGTTTTCAAACAAGCTCGCAAAATTGTTAATTAATGCAAAGCCAAACCAATCAAAAATCGAGCATAAAAGATAACTTAACAAAGCACAGCTTTCGTACCTAGTGTGTGTGTGTGTGTGTGCTGTGTGGTTGACCCAGTTTCAGGTTATGGCCACGCATGCGTCAGACAAAAATTTCAGCTTCAGGTTGAAATCGCAGAAAAAGTAGAAAGTGATTTTGATGTTGTTGTTGCTGTTTAAGGTTCGGCTAAAGTTGTTCGACTTTGCCTTCGGGCTAAGTAGTTGGTGATACAAAGAACCTGGCCAATTGTCGGGCTGCCCAATAACCGTATGTTTTCTGTCAAGTGCCTACAATGTTAATTCATTTTAGCCTCGAAACAAAAATAATTAAAATTCATTGCAAACATTTATGTGGCAAGACAAATTTATAAGTAACACAAATGCCAAAAAATAACAACTACATATAAATAAATCGGCTTTGGAGTTGACAAACGCAAATTATCAAGTTAAAAAAACAATTTTTTGTCTCTTTAAAGTCGAGTTACGCCCACGTGCTAAGGTCAACGGCGTCTTGTGTTCTACTTCAATGACTTGACCCAAATTTGAAGCCACCCACAAGGCAAATTTGTTTTTTAATAATTTTTTCCCGAATTTTTTTAAATTTATCTTTTCGTCTTAGCGAAATATTTTAATCATGCATTAATTAATGTATGAATTTTGAAATTTTTGTTTGGCATTTCTGCTTTGTGCGTCTTCTGTAGGTCGTCTTGGTTTTTATTTTTCTTTTTTAACAAAAAGTGAAAGTTGTTGATTTTTTGCATTTTGTGTGTATAAGATTTGGCAAAAAAGAAATACTTGTGGTTGCAATCAATTTGCCACGTATAAATCAATTATATAAAATGGTTCAAGAAGCAAGCAAAAGGAAACAAAAAATAAAACAACCAAAGAAATGAGGCTGCGCATACAAAAACAATAATGAAAAAGGCGTTGCAAGTTTGCTGCGGGTAAATCAGGATTATGTAAGCTTCATGTTGCATACTAAAACAAATTGACGATCAACATTGCAAAAGAAAATAAAAAACAACAAAAACAACAAACGCACGCATCTGTATGCAGTTTAGGAAGCACTGGAAAAGTCCAGCCATTACTGGATATGTTTGGCAAAAAAAACTTAGCCAACTTTTATTAAGCCGCGTTTTTTGCATTGTGTTCACAAGATTGTTTATAAACAATGATTGAATTGGGAATGTTGGAAGTTAGAAAACAAAGCTTTATAATAAAATAACCTTAACAAGAAACAATAATAAAAACTATTCGCTTGACAAGAAAATCAAATTAATAATTCAAAAAATAAATAAATAAAAAAAGGCATCGAAAAATTAGAAATATATGTTAACATTCTTTCAAAGAAATCAATATGCAAAAAGGAAACAAAAGCCAACAATACAGAAACCCATAAGCAACAAAGAATCGTTAAATGTTGTTGGCACTGACCAAAAAAATCGATATAAAAACAACAACAAAATATACGCGAACATTAACAAAAGACTTAAGCGACAAACTCTTTTTGGGCAGACAACTTTCTCAGCGCAGAGTGGAAGAATTTAGAAAAAAAAAAAAACACAAACAGAAAAAAAAACCTTACAAATGTGTGAATATTTGCATTTTGTTAAAAGAAAAATAATTTTAGAAATGTTTAAGAATGCCATTTTTGCTATTAATCAAAGAAGCATATCATCAGCATTTTGACCCACTCAGAAGACCCACAAATTATGCAGAAATCAGAAATAAAATGGGTATATAATATATTTTGTGTTTTTAGTTTTCTTGGCACGCATTTAAGGAGGGGAAATCTCAAGGTGTTTGTGGCCTGAACGTGTCAGTTGTTGTTGTTGGTGTTTGTTTGCTCACTAAAAAATGAGAAATAAACGTAAAATTCAAATACTTGTGCGGCGGTTTCAATTTCATAAGTTCACAAATCGTTTTAGTCACAGCAACTACAACAGATGACATGACATGATGAGGCATTTATTTTTTAATGTCAGCTGATTATGAAAACTAAACACTAAAAACTTGAACATAAAGCTTGCAACATGATTATAAAATTAATTAATGAGTTTTGTGGCTATTTTTTGAAAAGGGTGTGGGGAATGGGAAGTCATTTATGATGCTGTTATTGCGATTAGATTGTATACAACATTTTTTTTAGCATAATATTTATAAAACAATAGCTTAGACATAAAGAAGTTGGGTTAAGGATTTAACGTTAACATATTTAAATCCGAGCAAATTTATGTCGGAAATCTGTTGGCGAAATCAGAATATGATTTTTTTCTGTATTTTTTGCATTGAAAGCGAAAAAACCATTTCAGTGAAAGCTGGCTTATCAATAGACGAGTGCATTCAAAACGATGAAGTGATAAGCATAATTAACACAGACGGCAGACGCTAAGACACAGGGAGAGAAACTCGTTGATAAATGAGCAAAAATTATGAAAACTGAGCAAACAATTGCAATATGTGAGGTTATAATAAAACAAGTAAAAGTGACTTGACTTAAAATGTAAGATGTTGATTAAAACGATTGCAGTAATAAAAAATATTGACAAATTCACTTTAAACTGACGATTACGAAAATCAGTTCTTGGAAACTGGACTATATTGCAGTAAGCCCCCAAATTGTCTGTCACAAATTGTGTGTCTCATATACCATTTGCATAACTCTTTAACTTTTAGTTTCAAATGTACAAAACATCTATGACTACTACTTATTATGCGACCAAAGCAGACAGACAACTTGGACTTGAGGTGCTTTGGCCCTACTCTCAACTGAACTGAACTCATTTGCTGGCCTTTTGAAAACACAACAATATAAATATTGCCGGGCTCAACACTCAACACCCAAACACACAGACAGATGACTCGACGACTAGCGGCGATTGTTGCCCCAACACTCCCTTGGCTGGTTTTTTGAGGCGCCCATCTTGTAGTATCAAATCACTTTGACATAATGAACCGTTAGACAAATCTACCTACCCCCGTCAGACTTGTAGGAGCTATAACCTTGACTGTATCAAATCTCAAAAGTGCTGTTGCAATATCTCAATGTTTTGGTTTTGTTTTGTTACAACAGTTTTTTTTTTTTTTTGGTAAAAGTGCAGCGTCAGTTGTCATTGAACCCGAATAAAAAAAAATAGAAAGTTACACATCTACTCGATATATACTACATTTATATGTACAAACTGGCAGGCATGTTAAGGGGTCTGGTAAGCTCATTAAATTGCCGCTTAGTAGGCGTTTAGCATGCAAAGTCGAATAACCGAAAACCAAACAAAAGAGATCGTTTTTTGAACAGAGCTTAATCATTATTAGAGTTAATAACAAAATGGTGTTCAAGCTTAACCTTAACAGTAGCTCTTTTAACATTAATTTACTTAAAATTCCATGGCCGTAGCTTACATATTTGTATTGTATTTCTGTTGCTTCTTCCATCTATACTTTTTGTTAATGCTGTAGTCATTAGGGTTTCGGTCTTGTCACTTGCTAATGTTCTATTTTTGCAAGGTACATACGTAAAAGCATTATGTTTAAACTTTAAAGCAATGTTTGGCATGAATAATTGCTAAAACTAATTGCGAGGCAACAAGGTTTTTTTTCTTTGTTGAACGTATATAATGATGAATTTTACGCTATTTTTTTAAAGTGTAAAACAATTTTTTAATGTAAAAAAATATGGATTTTCCATTTTGATTAAAAAAAAGACCGAATCGTAAGGCAACAGAAAAAGAGACAAGCAAAAGAGCTGGATTACCTATATAAGTATGCCTTGATCATATACCATATTGTACCATTTTGATATTTTAAATAAAATATATTTAAAAAAAGTAAAATATTGTCTGCGCCCCCGGGTGGACTCGAACCACCAACCTTTCGGTTAACAGCCGAACGCGCTAACCAATTGCGCCACGGAGGCAGTTGAGCACATTGTGTCAAATCTCATTTTGGTACTACGCCCGAACAGTTCTTGTAAGAATTTAGACTCGTATTGTTGTGCGCTAGATTCAGATGGGCTGAAATTCACACGTGGAACAATGCCTCCGTGGCGCAATTGGTTAGCGCGTTCGGCTGTTAACCGAAAGGTTGGTGGTTCGAGTCCACCCGGGGGCGAAAGATCATATTTTTCATTTCTTTATTTTTTTCCTTTTGATAAAATTTTAGAAAATTATTTGCAATTATTTAAATAAATGACAGAGTATTTGTCATTTTTTAAGGTTATTCACATTGTTCTCTGAAGCTATTATTATAAGTTTTTTTTACACAAGTTTTAAATGGCATACTTTTGTGTAAGAAAATAGGACTTATGTCTCTGTACTTGACTCCGATAATTATGTTAATGTGCCTTATTAGAGTTTGGGGGTTTTTTTTTGTGGTCGTAATTTATTTTTACTGTTTTGTTAGATGAACAAGGGCATTTATTTCGAATTTGTTCCGATATGGCGCGCAAAACATTGCGTGAGTTAAGTTTATGCTGAAGGTGTCAATGATCAAAGCCAAATAAACATGGCAGTACAATTACCAGTAAACAAACAAGCAACAAGCTTATAACAACAGCTTCAATCTACCCAAATGCCTTATGCCTGTCACCTTCACTGAAACAAGCACGCAAAGGCATCTAAAAATAAGCTCTTAATGCGTTTACCTCAAACAAATCCTAAGTAGTTGTTTGAAGCCGCTTAATTTGGATTATAGAATCACTTAATAATATGTTTTTATGTTATGTTTTACTTAATTTTTTATTTTTTGTGTTTCAGATGACTTGCGGCATATCATGTGTCGATAAGACGTTAAACAAATCATTTTATCATCTGGGCATTTGCATAGCCAAACATCCGGGCTATTTTGTCATAATACCTGTAATGATTACACTGCTCTGCATGACAGGGTATGTCTCCAAAAACCATAAATTTTTCATCATTTATCATTTTAAACATACTTATTTTTCGTTTATGCAGCTATCAGCAAATAAAGTACCAAATCGATCCCGAATATCTATTTTCGCCCATCAATGGCGAGGGTAAGGCCGAGCGTGCGCTTGTTGAGCAATTTTTCAAAGTTAATTACACGCATCGCTTCAATGTGGGACGCATTACGAGGCCTGGTAAGTTTGTTTACAAATCAACACTTACAAAAAAAATCTACATAATACCGCAAACATATTGGGCAAAGTGAAATGGGCGCCCATTGAGTCATCCAATTAAAAAGTATTGCAACATTTTTTGCACCTTGTGATATTTCCCCGAAATTCGCTTGCTTGTGTCACCTAAAATTTGACACAGATTTTATATTCATCCGACTCTGAGTTCAAGACTAGATGAAATACTATTTTATGAGGGGGTCTTGAACCGCAGCAGCAGTTTCTACACGCTATTAACTACACTAAATGGTTTATTAGCCAAATGCCAACAACAATGGCTAACAAAATGATGCAAAACTGCAAACTGACATTGTGCTACATCATATGTCAAAAAATTAAAGAAAAAGCAAAAACAACCTGAGACCGTTGCAGTTGAATGCAAAACAACAAAACGTAAACAAGTTCAAGTCATTCATTTGTCTGAGTCGTTTTCAAATCAAGCCAATCTATTTGAGCTAAAAAATTAGCTACGTTTATTAAATTGACGACTGCTTGTTGTCTTATTTTAGATGATTTAAATCTATCTGTATGAGTTTTCTGGATATTTAAGGCCAATTTAAGATGTGCCATATGTAGTAAGAAGCAGTAGTAATTTTTGAGGCTTCACTGTTATAATTTGATTTATTAAAATAATAAATTATATATTCTAAAATAGTTTTTTTCTCTATATCAAAAGAAAAAATAATAACAATGATTTTTTATGTGACAAAAAATTGAAATTCAATTGAAAAAAAATAATGTGCACGGTGCATACATGCTTTCCCATACCGGGAATCGAACCCGGGCCTTCTGGGTGAAAGCCAGATATCCTAGCCACTAGACCATATGGGAGGCTGACTGGCTAATCAATTTTTTTAAAAATAAAAATGCCCTATCAAAATTCAACTATATTTATAGGGGTATGTAAACTTTTCAACAATTTATGGTGAGTCTCAACTGTTGCTGTAATTATAAACATTTGGCTTGAATATAAACTTTATGATTTATTAAAACTTGCGGTAAATTATGACAGCTAAAAAATAAACCCCAAACATTAACCAGGTACATACAAAAAATATCAACGCCTACACAAATTTTGTTAGCTCACTGAGGGGGGGACTATAGTAAAAGTGTAGTAAGAGTGTTGTTGGGATTGGAAAAAGCTATTTTTATTTTATTTATTTTTTAACAACAGCAAACAATAGCGAAAAAAATAAGTTGCACAAACGTGTGCACTATGCGAAATGAAGCATTGAAAGCTATTAAACTAAGTAACGCCTCAAGCCATAAAAAGTTATCAAAACAATGAGCACACAGCTCACTCAAAACGAGTGAGAGAAATAATACAAAACTATTAAACGATACGCGCAGGTTTACAAATTATTCTTGCGAAATATCTGTTGGCCGCATTCTCTAGAAGAGGTGCACTCGATGTGCAACCAGGTCTTAAACGTGCTCAAAACAAAACTTACATACATGTTTGAGTAGTTTTTTTTTACACTAAAAAAAAAAAAAAGACTTTAAATCTAAAACCATTTTTGTTTTTATTTTTTAATCACTATCAAATCACTCTTTTGAGTTTCCTTTATGCAAAAAAATAGTCTGGAAATATTTGACAATAGATAAAATAGCCATTATCTACCATTCAAATGTAATTCTAAGCAAAGCTTTTAACAACTATGAGCATATTTAAGCTATAATGTCTTTTTCATTGAACATATGTAAGTGAAACTTGTTGTCGTTTGACAAAAATCCACCCCTAATCTAAAAACAACCCCACAAACATGATGAATGCTTATAATTCTCAACTGAATATTCCTGAATGTGCTAAATAAAAGCATTTGTTAAGCGTGCGACATTCGCCAACGACCATACTACGCTGAATACATCGGTTCTCGTCCGATCACCGAAATTAAGCAGCGTCGGGCGCGGTTAGTACTTAGATGGGGGACCGCTTGGGAACACCGCGTGTTGTTGGCTTTGTTAACATTACTTTTTTGTGTAGCTATTTATTATTTTGTATTTAACAGTCTGGATGACTGTTTTTAAGTTTTTTCTATTGAAATATTTTTTTCTTTAAACAGAACAAAATAGGCAAATGGGCATTAACATTTTTAAAAACAGCTTTTAAAGTAATTTACTTGCAAAAATAAAATATAGCATATTTTTCAAAAAATAAAAATTTTGAAAATGAATTTTATTCAAGTCAACATTTTAAAAACTTTTTTATGTATTTTTTATTTTGTATTTCACTTTTTTAAAACCTTTTATATAAATAATTATATATCTTGAACATAATTTAGACACATTTCTTAATAGTTTTAACTTTGCAAAAATATTTTAAGACAGTTTTATTGAAACAAAAATATTTATTACATCATGTAATTTACATGGTGCAAACTTTTTCCTTACCTTTTTTTCACAAGTGTACAACAAGTTCGAATTAACTACTTAATCAGTCATTTATTCAACATGTGAGTTGGTTCTTTGCTTGAACTGGTGTGTGCGTAGAAACATCATTGAACTTTGTTTTGACAAACTCAAAATGCGATAGAAGAAGATGCCTCAACAACAACAGCAGCAGCAGCAACAAACAATAACAGAGCAAGTCGGGCAAGTTGCGGGCTACCACAAGAGCAACACAGGCACAGCATAGCAATTGCAAGAGCAGAGCAACTGTGTTGCATTTGAGAGCTAACTGTAGATGGGCATTATCTAGACCGCATTCAGAGTCGGTTACGACCAGTTAGCTGCGCTTCGCTTGACTTGTAATTTTGGCCATAGCAAAAACATATGTGTCTGAGTGTGTGCAATCTCTTAGACACGAAGGCGATTTCAGCTGTTTTGTGGAAACCAAAACTACTATACATATTGAAGTTGCATGTGGCAAATAAATAAATTGCTTAGAGTAGTCAAACTTTCGCCTCGAGTCTCAAGCAAACAAAGTTTATTAACTTAATGTAGCCCAAAAAAATGATGTTTTAAATTTTATTTAATCTTTTGCTTTACTTAAATTACATAAATTGGCTGTAGTTATTAACGTTTCCAGTCGTTTATGTTAAAAACAAAAGTAACATAAATAACAACTGCACTGCTTTTTAATCCACACATACGTTCAGTTTCGCATTGTCGTTGCTAAAATTTAGTTTTGAGACTGCTCACAAACACATCCCATATTGTCTAGTGGTTAGGATATCCGGCTCTCACCCGGAAGGCCCGGGTTCAATTCCCGGTATGGGAAAGCATGTAGGCACCATGTTCATTTTTTTTTTCAATATAATTTCAATTTTTTGTCACATAAAAAATCATTGTTATTATTTTTCTTGCCAAACACATAATGTCAAATATTTTTGGCAAAAAGAGCTAGCTGGAAATGACAAGAAAACATTTTTTAATTTATTTTTATGTATCAGTGATATGGAGTTGCAGAATAAGTGGCTATAAAGTAGAAAAAGTCGCTTTGAATTTTTATTGGTTTAATAAGTTAAAATACTGTAATTCCATAATAGTGCTATAACTAAACCACCCCATTGTTATTACAAACGTTCAATGTGCCTGAATGTGCTAAATAAAAGCATTTGTTAAGCGTGCGACGTTCGCCAACGACCATACTACGCTGAATACATCGGTTCTCGTCCGATCACCGAAATTAAGCAGCGTCGGGCGCGGTTAGTACTTAGATGGGGGACCGCTTGGGAACACCGCGTGTTGTTGGCATCTGTTCGATAATAACTTTTTGCTCTTTTATTATGTTCAAACAACAAATATTAAAGGAATTTAAGAATCCAATCTTATAGAAAACGTTTTATAGCGTCATTGATTAATTATTGTTTTTGTTGTTTGAGAAAATAAAACGAATTTATTATATTTCTGCGTCACTGAGCAACTTTATCTTAATTCAAATAATGCTTTTGATAATTCGCCATTTTTATTCCTTCAAGTGAAACTGATTGAATTAATAAGCAAGTGGATAATACACAGCGATGACATGTGCCGAATCGGTCAACACTGTTGCTACGTTATGCGTATTTATTTAAAAGGCACTTAAATATCATCTTTAACTATTTCTATTTATTCTTAACGCAACGTGCAATGTATGACTATGCCATAATTTCTGTAAGAATCTAAACAAGTTCATTCACAAAAACATTTTTTTTTTTAAGGTAGCCGACTAAGGATTGCCCTGTTGGATTTTTGTAATTTCTGAGGTCGAAAATATTACCTTTTCTCACTTTTCATAAAAAGCAATCGCAACGTGTTGACTGGCACGTTTCCAATCCAACAGATTCTTCAATTGAATTATTTGTATTTCTACAGATACCGATAAAGGCATGTATATGTATAGTATGTATGTATGTTTGGTGTAGTAGTGGACAAACATTGACGCAAGTGGACGCTGTTGCATTTGTTATGGCGCATTAAAGACACAAAAACGATTTCTACAATACACTTACAAAGTGGAAGTGAATTACGAGCATATGAGAGCACAAACGAAATAAGTAATCAAAAAATTCAACAACAACAAAAAAACTTAAATGAAACTGATTCAAATTATTGTCACGTCGCGAAGGCACTGGCACTGAATGGGTAGACTTTGCACACTGGTGCAAAATAAGCTTAAATATTGATTTAAAAAAATCAAAGATATTCAATAGAAGATGCTCTAGGAACTCCTTTCCATTAAGTAAAATAGTTTGAAAATTCCTTAGATTCCCTTATTAATTTCCATGCATCACCCATTTTACTTACAGGTCGCTTTGGTCGTGTGATTGTCATACCCAAAGATGGCGATGAGAATATGTTGCGTCGTGAGGTTTTTATGGAGCTGCGACAATTGGATAATATCATACAGAATGCAACAACCACCTATGACGGGGATACATTCACCTACAAGGATAATTGTGCACGTTGGGAGAATGAGTGCTTTGAGAATGATATATTAAACTTGGATGCGCTAATGGATGATGTAAGTAAAAATAAAGGCACTATATAGACAAACTTCTCTTATTTTTAATAAATTTCAGATTGAATCCGGCCAGTTGAATTTAACATTTCCAATCATGTTTAATCCTGTGACATGGGACGCTCATGCCTTTCCCGTATTTTTTGGAGGCACAAAACTCACCGAGGATAACTATATAATAAGTGTTCCAGCTATTCAGCTTGTTTACTTTGTCACCGCCGATACAAAGCGTCAGGATGCCAAGTAAGAAATTTGAACACTTAAGACCTAGAGCACTTCTTAAAGCAATTATTATTATAATTATAGGGGCGCCGAATGGGAGGAAACCTTTTTGAAAGTTGTTGGCAAGGCTGAAACAACAGGCATGTTTAAGCACATATCAGTTTCCTATTTTGCCTCACGCACATTGGACCACGAGCTGGAGAAGAATACGCAGACTGTAGTGCCCTATTTTAGTTCCACATTTCTTCTTATGGGTTTGTTCAGGTAAAAATCTTCTTAAAACGTGCTTTTAAAACTTGTAAAGTTAATTTTATGAATTACTTTTTAGTATCATAACCTGCATGATGGGCGATGCGGTGCGTTCGAAACCCTGGCTGGGCTTGATGGGCAACATATCGGCTATAATGGCAACTCTGGCTGCTTTTGGTCTGGCCATGTACTGCGGCATTGAGTTTATAGGAATTAATCTAGCAGCACCTTTTCTTATGATAGGTAAGCGGTAGCTAGTGCAACTTTTATAATGTTAACTATATATATTTCTTTGCATTAAGGTATTGGCATTGATGACACCTTTGTAATGTTGGCTGGTTGGCGACGTACACCCGCTAAAATGCCTGTACAGGAACGAATGGCCCATATGATGTCCGAGGCAGCTGTATCGATTACCATAACATCGGTGACTGACTTCATATCATTTTTGATTGGCATCATAAGTCCGTTTCGTTCGGTTAAAATCTTTTGCACCTACTCGGTATTTGCTGTGTGCTTTACATTCATGTGGCACATCACATTCTTTGCTGCCTGCATGGCCATTTCGGGTTATAGGGAACGCAGGAATCTTCATGCCATTTTTGGTTGCAAGGTCAAGCCTATGTCGGTGGCAATTAAAGGTAAGCTGGGGGTTTAAGTTCTTTAAGAACTACCAAGGGTTTTGTAAAGAACGTAGTCAAAGATACTTAAAATCAATATTTACTCATTATTATCAACTTTTCCTTCAGTATTGTTTCCAATTTCTTTATTTCCCTTATTTTATTACTTACTTTAAAACACGTCTTTGTAAACTCTCCACACAAATCATTCACAAAATGTTGTTAAACCAACTACGTTCTTGAACTCTAATCATGCATCAATTTAAATGACCAACCATAGAGTGCGTAGAACAGATGACAATACTTTGTTGAGCGTTAGTGTGCGCTGTCTTGTTGGCTAGTTAGCTACGACAAGGTGCACTTGTTGTTGTTGTTGGTTAGTTGCTTGGCCAGAACAACCGGCTTAGAACTCCAGCTTAGTAGCTAGTCGCTAAATTAAGCAGCTGCAACTCATGAACTTGATCATGAGCACAAAAACAAAACAAGACTAGTTAGTCATTAGCTCAGATTGCAGATAGCTTAAATCATTTCATTTGGGTCAATGAGAACTGGACTTAAGCAGCTTTTCTTACTATCGGTCTGTTTGCAGAAAAACGTAACTTCCTCTACAAGGCAATAATGGCTGGTGGCATTAATCACAATGATCCCGATAATCCCATCGATAACAAGGATCACATGTTAATGGCCTTCTTCAAGGACAAATTGGCGGCAGTTATAAACAACAAATGGTGCAAGATTATAATTATATTGGCTTTTGCCAGCTATCTGGCTGGAGCTTGCTATGGCGTTACACAAATCAAGGAGGGATTGGAGCGGCGTAAATTGTCTAGGGAGGATTCGTATTCGGTGGAATTTTTCGATCGTGAAGATGATTACTATCGTGAATTTCCCTACAGAATGCAGGTGGGTTTCATTTGTGAAATACCAAAGTTATATCAACGAATTGAACGATAAATTATTAACAGGTTATCATTGCTGGTGCCTATAACTATTCGGATCCCGAGGTGCAGGAACAAATGGAAAATTTGACGAGCACTTTAGAGCATACTTCATACGTGACCTCGTCTTTGTATACCGAATCCTGGCTACGTTCGTTCCTCTCATTCATGGATCGCAATAATGATTATCTGAATCAGACAATCGATGACGAACAATCGTTTATCGATGCGGTAAAGGAACACTGGCTATTCCCTGGCAATCCCTTCTCACTGGATGTGCGTCTTAATGATGATGAGACACAGATAATTGCCTCAAGGTTCTTGATACAGGCTGTCAACATAACGGATACAAATCATGAGAAGGAAATGGTACGAGATCTGCGCAAGATATGCCGGGACTCCCCACTGAACGCCTCCATATTCCATCCCTACTTTGTGTTCTTCGATCAGTTCGAACTGGTACGTCCAGTTTCCATCCAAGCCATGGTTATTGGAGCAATAATCATGATGATCATCTCGTTCATATTTATCCCAAATATATTATGCTCACTTTGGGTGGCCTTTTCGGTAATATCAATTGAACTGGGCGTCGCTGGCTACATGGCACTGTGGGACGTCAATCTGGACTCAATATCTATGATAAATCTAATCATGTGCATTGGTTTCTCTGTGGACTTTACCGCTCACATTTGCTACACTTATATGTCTTCCAAGAAACGCAGTCCAAAGGCTCGTGTTCGTGAGGCTCTTCATTCGCTCGGTTTACCCATTGTGCAGGGTTCCAGTTCGACGATATTGGGCATTATAGCCTTATTGCTGGCACAGAGCTATATCTTTTTAGTGTTCTTCAAGATGGTTTTTCTGGTCATCTTCTTTGGTGCCATGCATGGTTTGTTCCTGTTACCGGTTCTACTTTCCCTCTTCGGACCTGGTTCCTGGCAAACGTGGACGGGCCGTGATGATGGCTCTGATGCTGAGGTTGATGACAGTCTGGACGATATGAAGCTGGGTCATGTGATGGACAAGCCCTTTGCCCAGTCTTACTATATGCAATATCCGAGCATGGGTTTGAACGGACCCTTCACCTATGGCTCCAAGGGAATCCTAGGAGCACCCTATAAGGCTTACGGTGGCGATGAGAAGGATCAGGGCCTTGGCACCTCCGGAGAGGACTCCTCAGAGAGCAGCTCTAGTCGCTCCCAGCGACGTCAACAGTTAGCCAAAGAGGCCGAAGAGGATGAGGAAGCGGCTCAAACACGAAGACGCTACGAGAAAGGCTGGCGTCATTCCAGCTATCAGAATATATATGGCAATGGCATTGCCAACGGCATTGGTGCGCAATTCCAGCCCCATCCCGATCTCTATGGCCAGCAAGTGTCCGCAGCGGAATGGCGTAAACGTTTGGATGCCCACGAGCAGCATCATCAGCGTAGCAGTAAACAAAAGCATAATGGCTATGACAATTACGATCGGGAGTTGATACAACAACAACAACAACGAGACACTCGCACACGTCGCAATTCCCATGGTGATATTATTGATCTAACGCCCTGCTCCTCTATAGATGAGCGCATGAGGCGACAATATCAATTGGCCTTGAGCCAAGCAGCCGCCAACAGTGGCGATGACAGCAGCTATCGTCATCATCCTGATGTTCCCATAGTTCCTTTGGCCAATAGTTCGGCTAAGCGTTATCATCGTCGACGCTCATCGGAGGATTCGACACGGTATCATCATCAGCAACGCTGGCCATCAAACATTGAGGAGCGTCGCAATCGCAATCGCACTAATTCGCCCAGCCAGCGGCATTCGCATTCGGAGAGTGCCGTTGTTGTTCCCGCCCGCTTCGCCCAACGCTCATCCTCGCATCATAATCTCTACCAGCCGAGTGGTAAGGCAACGCAACCAATTAAGCCGCCCACATATCAATTTGGAGATTACTGAGAAGAGAGAGGATTCAACTAACTGGGAAAGTTGAAGCTTCCTATATTTTATAAATGCAGCACGTAATTAAGAATAGTTTAAACAATTTGCCTAGGCCAGATATTATTAGTTATTGCATAAAATTCTAAACAAATATCATTTTCTTTTTAACTGTATTTATGCTTTGAAATTTATGTCTCACTTCTTTTTTTTTTGGTTTTTCCATGAATTTCATTGATTTTTTGGTCCGTCCAGCAAGTTTTATAACCATTCCATAACTGTGAAATATTCTGCTATCTGGCAGCCTTGCGTCTAGCTTGTTAAGTTGTCTGCGGGTTGAAAATTTTAAAGCATGAATACAGTTATTTTATTAATTGCCTTAATTGTTGGCTTGCCCTTTCCAGAAAGTGTTCTTACATTATCAATTTTCAAGCAATTTTAGTTAAATCAATTTAAGATTTATAAATAATGTAGTTCTTAAAGACTTGCAAGCATATTGATTTCTTAATGATTTCAAGTAACTTTTGCTCTTTTAGTTTTGTATATTTTTAGTCAAAACTCATTAGACATCCTGCATATTATTTATGAATGCATTTCATAAAAAAGCAATCGCAAGTCACATAATTTAAGTTTTCATTCAACCTATTCAGTCAGACTTAGGTTTTCATAATCAGAGTTCTTATGTATAGTATAAATAAATTAATTTAGTTATAGCTAAACGTGTGAGGTTCGTTGAGAATTTTTGTATAGAGCTTGTAACAAATACGAATACTTAGCTATAAAGAAACTGAATAAAGATATAAATATTTTATTCATTTAACTACTTTTATGTACTTTTAAGAGCTGCTCATTTCGCACACAAATTCTAGACATAGACCAAAACTAGACTAAAGTGCTGTCTTTAGCATTTCATACGATTTTAAGGGACACATTAAATTTGTAAAGTGTTAACGATTTTTTTGCTATTGAATAAACAAATTTTATATTTTCCTAGAAAAGTAAACTTACTTTTTATCTATTCAGTAGACTAATTGCTTTCTAAGCGACTTTTGATGCGATTTTTATCTCGTCCATATAAATACTGAATGTTGTTGAAAAAGTTTTCGATTTCGTTCGAAAATGTTTAGGCTTTTGGTGTTCATTTGCTGTCTGCAGCTGTGGAATTGTCAGAGAACGACAGACAAATATATTGCTTTCAGCTCAAAGAAGGTAAGCCAAAAATAAAGGAGTTGGAGAAAAGATTTTTTAAGATATCTCTTTTCATAGGTAAATTGGTATCAGGCCCAACAAATATGCAATCGTTCTAATATGATTTTAGCCACAGTGAACAGTTATCAGCAACATTTACAGTTAATTCGTAGCATACGTAAAATTGGTAAGAAATCTTTCTACATCTATGATCTGCATTTAGTTTAAATCATTCTTTTTATTAGATAACTTGCTGGGCCGTAAAAAGTTTTGGCTTGGTGCCAGAAGTTCGGGATTTCCGAACTCATGGACTTGGCTAGGCCTGGGCCTACCGTTGGGCTATAAGAAATGGTCCAAGGATGAACCGCAGTCGGATTTGATAGGTCAAGAAGGCTGCATGGTTTTGGGTCTGGACGAGTCCTGGTTGAGTGCGAATTGCCTCCGTGAATATTATTTCGTATGCGAAAAATCCTTCAGCTCAAACATGACTTCGGAGCCATTGTACATTTGAATAGATCACAAATAAATGCCTTAAGAATAGGCTGGTTTATTTTAAATAAAAACAAAACAGTGTAAATAAATTCAAAATTCTCTGGAAATTTTGTAACAACTATTAAAAAACTTAACAACCTAACAATAATGTCAATTCTCGAGCTAACCAACGAATATTATTAAATGAGTTTAGTACTTAGACAAGCGTAACGGTCCGGTACAATGTTTAAACTGCAAAGAGTCCGGCCATACAAACTCCTACTCTTAACTTCGCTCGGCAAGCAAAGTTTGTGGTGATGTATATATAAGTATGTGAATAGTTCTTAAAATAATGGCACAATAAAACAAGCCACTGGAGCAGTAACAAAGCCGCTGCGAAGCATATCTCTTCATATATCATACATAAATATGATAATAATCGAAAATGATCAAATTACCAAAAGAAAGTAATTGGAATACTTTCTGATCATTTTGTTTTTTATTAATTAATTGATTACTAATCGTTATCATAATTAGTCAGCTCTCGTTTACAGCACGCAATGTTGATCTTATTTTGCCAGTTAAGTAAATCACCCACCCAAGAAGCTTTATAACAGTTTTTATCAGCCTTTACTCACGAACAGCAAATCTTAAATTCAACGTTAAGCACTCGGTATTTGCCAACGACCATACTACGCTGAATACATCGGTTCTCGTCCGATCACCGAATTTAAGCAGCGTCGGGCGCGGTTAGTACATAGATGGGGGACCGCTTGGGAACACCGCGTGTTTGTTGGCGCATTGTATTGTGTCCAAAACATTTTTTTGTGCTTTTGTTATTAATAATTTATAATAATAATAAAGCACAACACTTTTTGTTTTTTTCATCTCAAAGTAACAATGTACATTTTGGGGCAACAGAAAGAAAAACCTTTCTATGAAAAATAAAACAATTAAAAAAAACAGGAAAAACTATTTATTGTGTACTTGTTAGCAATATTAAATAAAGTGTTTTGGGTAATGCTTACAAAACGCGCTCTAATTTGTTCAACAAGACAAGCTGTCAAGTACAAAAAAGTTTAACAAAAAATAGCCAACTTAATGCTCCAGCTAT
>JARNME010000404.1:75268630-75313066 GCA_030179655.1 Scaptomyza flava | reverse complement strand
TTTGATAAATTCGGATGTTCTCCGTGCTTTTACTGCTGCTAAACCCAAAATTCATGGTCCCCACCGCCCGGTGAATCGCCCTCAACTAATGGTTATACAAAAACGCGCCGATAATACATCAGTTGTTCTTACTGCACGGCGAAAGAAGTCCTAAGTTTATCTGCACCAAATATGAATTAAATATAATCAAAAAATTTCGTTGTTTTATTGCCTTATTAATTTTTTTTTTTTTTTGTTTTTATGTAATATTTTTAGCTGCATTTGTATTTGGGGGCACACGGCAAGTTGTTTGTAGTCGTTGTGCCTCCCATATTTAATGGCTTACCAAAATGAAATAACAAGAGTTGTGCAGAGTGGTGTGCTGTAGGAACATCAACCTTCATCCTTAGACGTATTCAAACTAGTCCTGGGTTTGATCATGGCATCAAGTTTATACATAGCTTTCATGTTAAAAGGTTAATGTTAATACGTCATTAAAAACCTTTTCAAATACTCTTGGCAGCAGCGTTGGAAAACACCCTGAACAGGTCAAAGCCATTATTATTTCGATATCAAATGGTTTGTGACTACTTTATTTCAAATGTCCTCAAATTCCTTTTCTCTTTGGGTTTTTATTAGTTTTATATACACAATCAGCTGTAATTATGTCTGTATAACTAAGCTAGGTATAAGATTATAATGTGACAAAATATGACCAACAGTACAGTGCGAATGGCGGAAAATGCCTGTTCCAGTTGCAATCCATTATGTCGATTGCTTTAGTTAAATCAGAGGGTTGGGAGGCTCCACGCCATGCAAATGTAGGACAGGTATTGTTGTAAGACTTGGTCATTGGCTACATTGCGGAGCCCAAATTAGATCGAGGCATCACTGAAGAATATCGACTAACAGGTAATTTGGATTTTTGAGATGTGCTTTGCATCAGATCGGCTTATTCTTTGATTGTGCATTTTAGTGATGTTTTTGACTCCATATGTTTTTGGAAACCGGGAAAATGTGAGGCGGTTGTAACCCACGATAAATTGCCACAACAGTGATATCATGCAGAACATTGCGAGGATTGTTCTAACCTTCTGCGTCTTGTGATAATGCCCACCAATTGATATAAAACGTTGGACTGATTTTAAACGTCCTTTAATTGTGTCATGATCATTTTTATGAGTGATTAAAAACAATAAAAATTATGTCAAATCAATGCAGTATTGGCACCTTCAAATAGAAAATGGAATTTCGATGTCGAAAAGGAGACTCAAGCGCCTTCAATTGCTGAATGACCTGACCACCCTCCCTCACACCCTGAGTAAGCAGCACCGAACAAAGAGACATATAAATACGTGTTTTGATGTCGAACCGAAACACATTCGAATACCTACCCAAAACGATAAATATCAATATTAAGTTTAAAACGCAGTGGTGCTGTACAAAAGTCATGCGTTGTCAAGGTTTGCATCACTTTGTCTTACTCTTTCAAAAAAAGGCACAACGACACTTTCAATGGTGCAGCCGTACTTAATATGATTACTCTTCTTGGGTATTCATCTGCCGAAGGTATGGATAAAATTGAATATCGAGACAGGTGTACTTTCAAATTATGTCAAAATTTTGTTAGATACTACACTGCAGCACCAAATGACACACAACTCATGTAGGAGTGCTATTGTATAACGGTAAAGGTAATGTTCCAGTGTTGGTAGGCAGTGCCTCTCAGGGGTCGAAGGAACATGACTAGTCACAAAGCCGAAATAAGGGTGGATGTTGTTATCGATGCAAATTAAAATGCGGTAGCAGGCGACAAAGTGCAGGTATTTTAAGTATTTGCTTAAAAGTTTTTTTTTTACGTTTTAGTAAATTTGTTTGTTGTTTTGGACAGGTATGTCTTGATCCATTTGTTTTTGGAACCTTCAGTCTGAAATGGAGGCCGTGTTCCTAATGATAGCATGAAGAATAAGGCTAGTGTGCGAGCTGCTTGACGATCGTGTGTCATATTGTCATTGTTCCTTGGAAAAACATCGGATCCTCATTTTTCAAATTTCATATGTCCTCCCTATGCCAAGTATCCGCAGTGATCATCAAAAAATGTGTATGCATATTTATAATGTTTAAACTTTTACGCATGTGTGGTACTTTAAAAAAGTCTCTTGTTGATAATTTGGAGGGGGGCTTATTAGTCAAATGATAATACAAAATAAGTGAAATAAATAAACGAAACGTTGATATTACAGTAATTGTAATGTCATGGTAGGACTAACACGGTTTATATTGCTTACAAAGCAGGGAAGGCTAAAGCTAAATAAATTTGTATCCCAGATAGCTTCAATCTAAACAGCTTGATTATAGAAATACTTCAGATCGTTCTTTGAACTTGAAGTTAATTTGTTAGATACAAAAGAATTTTGGTAAAAGCCTACCAAAACAAATCAATTCTTTCGTGCAATTCATTTGGGGACACACAGAATTCTTAAATTTCAAATAAACATTAATAAATTAATATCAGAACCAACCGCATAGCAGAAATTCAGTTAGTAATGCAAGTGATATTAAGTTCCAAAGATAATTGTTTTGGATAGATGCCGATCGTTGTAAACTCGAATTATATAATCGTGTATAATGAACCTGATTGCTAATGTAATATTCGTTTTGATCAGTGTATGTGGCGTTATGTTGAGCAAGTGCCACAATCGCAGTCTCATCAAAATCCAATCACCGCTACTTCAGGGATGTTTACACCATGCTATATTTTTACAAACAATATATAGATAGAACGTCGTTTAAACTCGCCACTGAGTTGAACAGAATTCAATCAACATACACGATTCGCAGTAGCATCGCAGAATATACAGTACGTATACCATGCAGATACAATTAAGATACAATACAGATACAGAAGACAGATACAGATACAAATGCAGATTACAGATACGATCAGTATACAGAAATACCTACTCAAGTGGAGGGGGCCGTCATTCTCGGCGAGTTGAACGGCATCATCTGACATTATGGTATGTACATATACCATTACATATCAAAAATCTCTTGTATGCCGGATCGCCTTCTAATAGTTCACTTACATGCTAGAACATATGTTGATAATAATTTTTCAACTTGTAGCTCATTTTGCTTATGTTTTTTATCGCACAGCAAGCAACCAACTGGTTCTGTATCTGTAGATGTGTGTGCGTGTGTTTGATCTACTGTTTGAAATAAATACTTTGTAATTTTTCATATATAATTTTTATTAAATTTCGCTTTAACAATTCTCAGTGTGTGTTAGGTGTGTGTCTCTCACTCGCTTGTTTTTTCTTTTTAAGTAGAAATTGAAAAGTCCTCACACGTATTGTGCGAAAATTTAATGTTTCTAGAACTTTCTGTTCAGTTCCTGACATTGAACTACCTTTTTGTTTTTATTCGTTATTTGTCTATTATAGATGCGAGCTTAATATATTAGTGGCTTAGTAACTAATGATATTGAAGGCTTGTCATTACCTTTTTATTAGCTTTCGAAGAGGACATTACTTGAAGAGAGGCAAGAAAAAAATTCACTTTGGGGCGGAAGCTATATGGAATCTGGAACCAAAAACTGTAATTATCTTATTTATCTATTAAGGAACGCTGAGTTGTTAAAGCCTACCATACATAAGTCATGCAATACTAGACATGAAAAATTATTTGCGGCCAAAATTTCGATGGACTTACAACGCCTCCTGTTTCTGCAAACACGTAAAGGTACAGTGCTCTAGTTTATGTTCATGCTAGTTTCTTATGAAACCTTAACAAACTTCAATTTCTGCAAGCAAAGGGGTTATCGAGGTATATTACTATAGGTACATGTGGTATATTTTACAATAAGTTATAACATGCGTACATATTGACACAGTATATGTTCCGGCGAAGTAGTTCTATAAACAATTTATGCCTCTCTGGGCGCAGTTCACTTGAAAATTATCAAAAGTAAGCATACCACTCCACATATCTCACAGCAAGTGCCTATGAATAGTTTCAAACAATGACACCGTAATCGTACAAGGAGCATTATAAAATTGTAGAAAGGCGCAGTAACGATTGCCGCCGAAGAAAGTGGCGAAGCGCTTTAATGAGCGAAAATACGAACCTCGACTTTACAGAAGCAACGAAGAAACAGCATCAGATTTTAAGCTAGCACCTGTATTCGTTCACAGGTATACGAATGCTTCTACCCAAAAATTTTAAAACCGCCGCAAACGGGTTGCGCAAAGGCAGCAACAGCTGAGGGTGAATGAAATAATAGAGAAAGAGTGTAAATAGGTAGGAGAGAGAAAGAAATAGACGTTACATGTCTGCAAAGGTGAGCAATCAAGCGCTAGCCAGAATTGAGCAACAGAAGAGAAAGAGAGGAGAGAGTAAATTCTGGTACGCTCTTCAAAAGCCCGCGACTGACTGAAGCTGAGTCTTTATTATTGGAGACGATATACAACGACGTGGTTCAGTTTCAGCAGTCCGCGAGCGGTCTCAAATGCCAACGGTCGCTATTCGATCGTTGAAACGTCGCAGTGGAATCCTAAACGCACGTTCGAATATTCTTTAACGGTCTATCCCAAGTGCGTATGAAATACCTCTACAAAATGACGGACAGGTAGCGGTGTCTTGGTGTTAATAAAACTAATAATTATAAGATATAATATACGTATGAGATACAGATTTTTATCGTATGCGAGTGCAATTGAAATTTTATTTCAACTCAGCGAATAAAACGGATTGCAAGCAATTTGCAAAACGATAAATTTTAGAAAAACTGTGAAAACATTTATGTCATATAAGGCAACAAAATAACAACGACAAGGTGAATCATATGAAAACATTTTAAACTCTTTTTTTGTACATGATTGATTTTGGCACAATTGGTATTATTTGTGTGGGGTTGTATTTGCGTTGGGGTTTGAAATTTTTACTATTGCGTATCGTAATTTGTTAGTGCAACCAGTTGAGAAGGTCATAAAATGAGTAGACCAACAAGATGAGCACCCCCCCTACAAAAAAAATGTGACAATATTTTTATTTATTTATTGTCAATACGAACTGCGTGAAGATGGTTTAATGAAGGTGAGAAAAAGAAAATATATTAAATGTTTAAGCAATAGCTAGATGTAGATATGTTTTATATTTATATTTTTTTTGGGGCCCAAAATCGCGTAACATAAGTTATCATTACACTGATCGGTTTCTTATACTTTTAAAAATTCTTTATTTTTTTTTTTTAGTTTTTAAATATTGTTATGTTGTGGCAGAATTTTGTACACCTCATCAACAAAGTGTCAGGATGGCCGAGCGGGCTCTAAGGCGCCAGACTCAAGATTAGCCCTCTGCCTCTTGACAGGGTTTGTATGAGCGTTCTCGGTCCTCTTTGAGGGGCGGGGGCTTCGAATCTCCACTTCTGACATTTAATGCTTTTTGTGAAATGAGATTCGTAATAATACTTTTTTTCTACTTTTAATTTATTCACCTTGACAAACACAATATTTTTACACACGAAACATTTAAATGACACAACAAGCCAATTTAAAAACACCCTATTTTCCCCCCCCGCAATGTTATTGGCTAATTTAAGACACCAAATTTGAATCCAATTATCACGAATTTGGGGCTTGCGAGTTTTCGACACTTCTCAACTTAATAAGAGTATCTCTCATTGTGGTTTTTTCGTTTCCGAAAGCTTTTATAAACCCATAAACAAAAAATTGTATACCATTCCACAGTACATAAAAAACTGAGGAAGTTTACAGCTTAAAGCACGAATGACAAATTGAAGGCTTTGATTTAATACCACAGCAATTACTTGACTCTGCCATGGAAGTTCCAAGTGCGACGCAAGAGCAGGTCTCCTGGCGTTCTCTCTCTCTCTCTTCTCGCTTGGCAACTCAAAACTCTGACACTAAAATGAATGCAACTCAAAATTGGAGGCATGCGATACAATTCTTATGTAGCGCCAAAGCTATTGTGTCATTGTCGGAGCCAACCAACACCTGAGACTCTAAGCCCAAAACAAATTGGCATTTCAAAATGAAGCGGGAAAGAGTCAAGACAGCCAACGTGGAGCAAACGGCGAGGTCCAAATATCAAGAGCCAACATTGGCCAATTAAACAAAATATACACCGACAAATAAATGTTCATAGCTAACATTTAAGCATACGGACCTGAAATGATTACATAAAGTTCGAGGACACCCAGTTATCAGTCCAACGAGTGCATGGGACGTCATCAACTGCGAAACAACGCTCGGTTTCCATTGTGATCCGGTTTGTTCGGAAGTGTGCGTGGGGACTATGTAATGGGAAGATGTTTACTTTTGTGAACTCCCCTCGTGGGTCGCACTACCCCAAAAACAACAAGGTGCATGCATAACCCAAAAGGAGTTTGCGACTTAATGAAAGTTCAAGTGAAAGTGCCGAAAAACAAAAAACCGTTCGTTAGGTCAAGTTTAAGCAATTTCGTATCGCACAACAATCCAAATTAGGTTTCAAGGCCAACAGGCAATGTGGGAATCGAAATGGACAGGCCAAAGTGTAGGTTTATGTTAAAATGCCATTTATAACAATTCTTAAGGTACAGTTTAACTGAGTTAAGTGAAAGGAAGTAAAGTTCGTCATGAGACAAAGGACATTGCAATCTTCAGAAGCTTTCCGACATCCTCAAATTCAAACGATATCTAAACATGTATTTTTAATTAACTTTTCGCCTCTTTTTTGCCATGTCTCACACGTATATAGTGTCACCACCCCCAAAAATTACACCACTGCCTGGGGCGGGGCCATATCAACCTGCTTCCGACTGCTATCATTCACCTACAGAAACAAAAAACTTGCACTTCTTCTACGTCATATGCCGCTACTAAGCTTATCAAAATGACTTTTACTTTCAAGTCACTTTGCGTAGAACATAAGCACAATATGGACAGCGTTTTGCCAGCCGCTTATAGCCTCATCTATCCTCAAATTGACAGACCACAACTAAAAACTCTATTTTAAAAACACTTATGCTAAAACAAAGGCTGTGCGAAGAAGCAGAGAAACCAAGAAAAAACAAATAGGCCAACCCGAAGCCGCCGTCGAGAAAGTGTGTAGAAAAATAAGGAAAAAAACATAATAAAAACGACAAAAAGAAAGTGCCATGCTGATCGTACATGCAAAGAGGACATACATCACTACACGTACACTCATGGTAGAATAACTGAACAGAGGAGTTAACGGCACTTAAAGAAAAAGATTGTTCTTGTGCACACATTTTCCTTTCAACAACAACCCACAGTGCATATCCACACACCCACACACACACACACGAAAGCATTATTGCCGGGGTCAACAATTGGAAAGCACTTGGTTCGACTCGTTAGTTGGTGCTTTTTACCTAACACACTGAGAGGTTGTTGATTTGCCTTGGGCCACTTGTTACTACAAACTGGGAAACTGCGAAACGTTTGTGTTAATTGTTGGGCAAATATTAGGTGGTTGTATTTACCCAACAGTTATCGTTAATGCATATGTACTCGCGCCAATTTGTTGCTAAACTGCGCAAATTATGGAATAGTAAAGTCGCGTGCCGAAAAACTGGCTAATGAATTGTGTGTTCATTCTCATCTTAGTGAACGTCTTCTTTTGTGTGTGAAACCAGCTAAAACCAGTTCTTAAACACTTTTCCACTTGCTCTGCTTAAGAGAAGAAACACGCAACCCAAAAAAAAAACAGTCGGATGTTCTCCAGCGGTGGAAATCGTTAAGAGGATTCAGTCAAAGAGTCGAAAGAAATTAAAATGAAACTGCTGAATACCTGCTGGTCCGTTGAATCTTGTGAACCTGTGGCATTGACAGCTCCATGAATTAAGCACAACTGTACGAGCTCAAACTCAGGACTGTTGCTGTGAAAAACCAGGATTCAAAAGATTTTGTCGATATTTGGCTGTTATAGTTGGGAAAGGAATTACGTTTGTTTAACTGATGTAAATATTCAAAAAAGTGCAACTCAGCGGGCGGGAACATGTTTTGGCTACGGTTAACTGGGGCGCTAATTATCTATCAATTGTAGCTTTTTACAGCTACTAAAAAACAGCTCTCGAACTGTCCACTGACCCAAAGCTACACTAAATAAGACCTGAATCGAAACGGATTAACACCTCCATAAATAACACGAGGCGTCTGATAAATTAAACCGGTTTTCAAACAAGCTCGCAAAATTGTAATTAATGCAAAAGCCAACCCAATCAAAAATCGAGCTACAGATACCTAACACAGCACGAGCTTTCGTACCTAGTGTGGGTGTGTGGTCGTGCTGTGTGGGGTTGACACAGTTTCAGGCTATGGCCACGCATCGCGTGACAGACAAAAATTCGCATTCAGGTGTGAAATCGCAGAAAAAGTAGGAAAGTCATTTTGATGTGTGGTGTGCTGTTTAAGGTTCGGCCTAAAGTGGTTCGACTTTGCCTTCGGGCTAAGTAGGTTGGTGATACAAAGAACCTGGCCACTTGTCGGGGCCCAATAACCGTATGGTTTTCGTCAAGTGCCTACAATGTTAATCATTTTAGACTCGAAACAAAACATATTAAAACTCATTTTGCAAACAGTGTATGTGGACAAGACAAATTTTATACGTGAACACAAACTGCCAAAAAATAAAACAAATACAGATAAATAAATCGGCTTTGGAGTTGACACAACGCAAAAAAAATTATCAAGTAAAAAAAAACAATTTTTGTCTCTTGAAAGTCGAGTTACGCCACAGCGTGCTAAGGTCCACGGAGTATTGGGTTCTACTTCCCGGGAAGTGCTTGA
The DNA here is from genome assembly GCA_030179655.1 of Scaptomyza flava. Taxonomy (NCBI): domain Eukaryota; kingdom Metazoa; phylum Arthropoda; class Insecta; order Diptera; family Drosophilidae; genus Scaptomyza; species Scaptomyza flava. The sequence continues at coordinate 75,304,271 of JARNME010000404.1, read as the reverse complement.
CCCAAATTTGAAGACCACCCACAAGGCAAATTTGTTTTTTAAAGAATTTTTCCCGAATTTTTTTAAATTTATCTCTTTCGTCTTAGCGAACTATTTTAATCATGCATTAATTAATGTAGGAATTTTGGAAATTTTGTTGGCACATTCTGCTTTGTGCGTCCTTCTGCTAGGTCGTCTTGGTCTTCTATTTTCTTTTTTACAAAAAAAGTGAAGTTGTTGATTTTTTGCCATTTGTGGTAATAAGATTGGCAAAAAAGAAATACTTGTGGTTGCAATCAATTTGCCACGTATAAATCTTTATATAAAATGGTTCAAGAAGCAAGCAAAAGGAACAAAAAAACAACACACACCAAAGAATGAGGCTGCGCATACAAAAACAATAATGAAAAAGGCGTTGCAAGTTTGATGCGGTAAATCAGGATTATGTACGCTTCATGTTGCATAAATTAAACAAATTGGACGATCAACATTGCAAAAGACAAATAAAAAAACATAGTGGCGCATAGTTAATTTGGCTGCCAAAAGCATATGATTAACCCTTCACACAGCCAAATCAATACTCCCCTCTATGTTTCTGTGCAGTTGTTGTAATTTTTCGCTAAATAGTTTTACTCTTGAGCGTCATTTACGTGTTCGTTTCGACAAAAACAACATATTGACCTGGGTACTTGAAACGTGCCACGACAGAGGCAACAATTGATAGTACGATATGGTAGCAACTGATCTAAGCAATCGTGAAAGTTCATCAGATCGGTTTTAAGCAGTTGGCCGGAAATGTGTTGATGATGGTAAATTTATGTGGCTATATGTCGAATGCCGATCGGGATGAATTCATAGTGAACAAACCCCGAACATGATATTAAGCAATCTGTTGCAAGTTTTCATAAGATCGGTCAGCAGTGTGGCCGGAAATCGTCGTTGATTATAGGTAAATTTATATGGGGGCTAATCGTAGAATGCTCGATTCGGGATGAGAAATTTCATAGTGACAAACCCGACATGATCTAAGAATCTTGTGAAAGTTCATCAGGATCGGTTCAGCAGTTTGGCCGGAATCGTGTTGAACAGACAGACGGAAGACGGACAGACGGACAGACGGACGGACGGGACGGAAATCAATTCCTGAGCTCGTTCCTGATCATTTTGATATTAGTTTATGGGGTTCCATCTACTGTAAGGCGTACAGATTATGCAAACTCATATACCCTGATTCACATGTGAGGGGTATAAACAACAAAAAAAAAAAACGCACGCAGCTTATGCAGTTTAGGAAAGCAATGAGAAAAGTCCAGCCATTATGGAATGGTTTGGCAACAAAAACTTAGCCAACTTTTTATTAAGCCGCGTTTTTTGAATTGTGTTCACAGATTTTGTTTATACAAGATGGACTTGCGGAAGTTGGAAGTTAGAAACAACGCTTTATAATAAAATAACCTTAACAGGAAACAATAATAAAACTATTCGCGTGACAAGAAAATAAAATTCATAATTCAAAAAAATAAATAAATAAAAAAACGGCATCGAAAAATTAGAAATATATGTTAACATCTTTCAAAGAAATCAATATGCAAAAAGGAAACAAAAAGCAACAATACAGAAACCCATAAGCAACAAATGCATCGTTAATGTTGTGGCACTGACCAAAAAAAATCGATATAAAAACAACAACAAAATGATACGCGAACATTAACAAAGACTTAAGCGAAAACTCTTTTGGGCAGGACAACTTCTCAGCGCAGAGTGAAAGAATTAGAAAAAAAAAAAAAACACAAACAGAAAAAAAAACCTTACAAATGTGTGAATATTTGCATTTTGTTAAAAGAAAAAGATTTTAGAAAGTTTAAGAATGCCATTTTGATATTAATCAAAAGAAGCATATCATCAGCATTTTGACCCACTCAGAAGAACCCACAAATTATGCAGAAATCAGAAATAAATGGGTATATAATATTTTGTTTTAGTTTCTTGGCACGCATTTAAGGAGGGGAAATCTCAAGGTGTTTGTGGCCTGAAACGTGTCAGTTGTTGTTGTTGGTGTTTGTTTGCTCACTAAAAAATGAGAAATAAACGTTAAAATTCAAATACTTGTGCGGCGGTTTCAATTCATAAGTTCACAAATCGTTTCGTCACAGCAACTACACACAGATGACATGACATGAGAGGCATTATTTTTAAGTCAGCTGATTATGAAAACTAAACACTCAAAAACTTGAACATAAAGCTTGCAACATGATTATAAAATGAATTAATGAGTTTTGTGGCTATTTGTTGAAAAGGGTGTGGGGAATGGGAAGTCATTTATGATTGCTGTGATTGCGATAGATTGTATACAACATTTTTTTTAAGCATAATATTTATAAAACAATAGCTTAGACATAAAGAAGGTGGGTTAAGGATTTACCGTTCACATATTAAATCCGAGCAAATTTATGTCGGAAATCTGTTGGCGAAAATCAGAATATGATTGTTTTCTGTATTTTTTGCATTGAAAGCGAACAAAACCATTTCAGTGAAAGCTGGTTATCAATAGACGAGTGCATTCAAAACGCTGAAGTGATAAGCATAATTAACACAGACGGCAGACGCTAAGACACCAGGGACGAGAAACTCGTTGATAATGAGCAAAAATTATGAAAACTGAGCAAACAATTGCAATATGGAGGTTATAATAAAAACAAGTAAAAGGGACCTTGACCTCTAAAATGTAAGATGTTGATTAAAACGATTGCAGTAATAAAAAAATATGAAAACTTCACTTTAAACTGACCGATTACGAAATCAGTTCTTGGAAACTGGATATATTGCAGTAACGCCCCCAAATGTCTGTCACAAATTGTGTGTCTCATGTACCATTTGCATAACTCTTTAACTTTTGGTTCACATGGTACAAAACATCTATGACTACTACTTATTATGCGACCAAAGCAGACAGACAACTTGGACTTGAGGTGCTTTGGCCCTACTCTCAACTGAACTGAATCATTTTGCTGGCCTTTTGAAAACACAACAATATAAATATTGCCGGGCTCAACACTCAACACCCAAACACACAGACAGATGACTCGACGACTAGCGGCGATTGTTGCCCAACACTCCCTTGGCTGGTTTTTTGAGGCCGCCCATCTTGTAGTATCAAATCACTTGACATAATGAACCGTTAGACAAATCTACCTACCCCCGTCAGACTTGTAGGAGCATATAACCTTGACTGTATCAAATCTCAAAAGTGCTGTTGCAATCTCAATGTTTTGGTTTTGTGTTACAACAGTTTTTGTTTTTTTTGTTTAAAAGTGCAGCGTCAGTTGTCATTGAACCCGAATAAAAAAAAAATAGAAGTTACACATCTAACTCGATATATACTACCATTTATATGTACAAACTGGCAGGCATGTTAAGGGGTCTGGTAAGCTCATTAAATTGCCGCTTAGTAGGCGTTTAGCATGCAAAGTCGAATAACCGAAAACCAAACAAAAGAGATCGTTTTTTGAACAGAGCTTAATCATTATAGAGTTAATAACAAAATGGTGTTCAAGATTAACCTTAACAGTAGCTCTTTTAACATTAATTACTTAAACATTCCATGGCCGTAGCTTACATTTGTATTGTATTTCTGTTGATCTTCCATCTATACTTTTTGTTAATGCTGTAGTCATTAGGGTTCGGTCATTGTCATTGCTAATGTTCTATTTTTGCAAGGTACATACGTAAAAGCATTATGTTTAAACTTTAAAGCAATGTTTGGCATGAATAATTGCTAAAACTAATTGCGAGGCAACAAGGTTTTTTTCTTTGTTGAACGTATATAATGATGAATTTTACGCTAGTTTTTTAAAGTGTAAAACAATTTTTTAATGTAAAAAAATAGGATTTTCCATTTTGATTAAAAAAAAGACCGAATCGTAAGGCAACAGAAAAAGAGATAAGCAAAAGAGCTGGATTACCTATATAAGTATGCCTTGATCAAAAACCATATTGTACCATTTTGATATTTTAAATAAATATATTTGAAAAAAGTAAAATATTGTCTGCGCCCCCGGGTGGACCTCGAACCACCAACCTTTCGGTTAACAGCCGAACCGCGCTAACCAATTGCGCCACGGAGGCAGTTGAGCACACTGTGTCAAATCTCATTTGGGTACTACGCCCGAACAGTTCTTGTAAGAATTTAGACTCGTATTGGTTGTGCGCTAGATCAGATGGGCTGAAATTCACATGTGGAACAATGCCTCCGTGGCGCAATTGGTTAGGCGCGTCGGATGTTTAACCGAAAGGTTGGTGGTTCGAGTCCACCCGGGGGCGAAAGACCATATTTTTCATTTCTTATTTTTTCCTTTTGATTTAAAATTTTAGAAAATTATTTGCAATTATTTAAATAAAGGACAAAGTATTTGTCATTTTTTAAGGTTATTCACATTGTTCTCTGAAGCTATTATTATAAGTTTTTTTACACAAGTTTTAAATGGCATATTTGTGTAAGAAAATAGGACTTATGTCTCTGTACTTGACTCCGATAATTATGTTAATGTGCCTTATTAGAGTTTTGGGGGTTTTTTTTTTGTGGTCGTAATTATTTTGTACTGTTTTGTTAGATGAACAAGGGCATTATTTCGAATTTGTTCCGATATGGCGCGCAAAACATTGCGTGAGTTAAGTTTATGCTGAAGGTGTCAATGATCAAAGCCAAATAAACTGGCAGTACAAGTACCAGTAAACAAACAAGCAACAAGCTTATAACAACAGCTTCAATCTACCCAAAATGCCTTATGCCTGTCACCTTCACTGAAACAAGCACGCAAAGGCATCTAAAAATAAGCTCTTAATGCGTTTACCCTCAAACAAAGCCTAAGTAGTGTTTGAAGCCGCTTAATTGGATTATAGAATCACTTAATACTATGTTTTTATGTTATGTTTACTTAATTTTTTATTTTTTGTGTGTTCAGATGACTTGCGGCATATCATGTGTCGATAAGACGTTAAACAAATCATTTTATCATCTGGGCATTTGCATAGCCAAACATCCGGGCTATTTGTCATAATACCTGTAATGATTACACTGCTCTGCATGACAGGGTATGTCTCCAAAAACCATAAATTTTTCATCATTTATCATTGTAAACATACTTATTTTCGTTTATGCAGCTATCAGCAAATAAAGTACCACATCGATCCCGAATATCTATTTTCGCCCATCATGGCGAGGGTAAGGCCGAGCGTGCGCTTGTTGAGCATTTTTCAAAGTTAATTACACGCATCGCTTCAATGTGGGACGCATTACGAGGCCTGGTAAGTTTGTTTACAAATCAACACTTACAAAAAAAATCTACATAATACCGCAAACATATTGGGCAAAGTGAAATGGGCGCCCATTGAGTCATCCAATAAAAGTATTGCAACATTTTTTGCACCTTGTGAATTCCCGAAATTCGCTTGCTTGTGTCACCTGAAAATTTGACACAGATTTTATATTCATCCGACTCTGAGTTCAAGACTAGATGAAATACTATTTTAGAGGGGGTCTTGAACCGCAGCAGCAGTTTCTACACGCTATTAACTACACTAAATGGTTTATTAGCCAAATGCCAACAACAATGGCTAACAAAATGATGCAAAACTGCAAACTGACATTGTGCTACATCATATGTCAAAAATTAAAGAAAAAACAAAAAACACCTGAGACCGTTGCAGTTGAATGCAAAACAACAAAACGTAAACAAGTTCAAGTCATTCATTTGTCTGAGTCGTTTTCAAATCAAGCAATCTAGTTGAGCAAAAAATTAGCTACGTTTATTAAATTGACGACTGCTTGTTGTCTTATTTTAGATGATTTAAATCTATCTGTATGAGTTTTCTGGATATTAAGGCCAATTAAGATGTGCCATATGTAGTAAGAAGCAGTAGTAAGTTTTGAGGCTTCATGTTATAATTTGATTTATTAAAATAATAAATTATATATTCTAAAATAGTTTTTTTCTCTATATCAAAAGAAAAAATAATAACAACGATTTTTATGTGACAAAAAATTGAAATTCAATTGAAAAAAAATATGTGCACGGTGCATGCATGCTTTCCATACCGGGAATCGAACCCGGGCCTTCTGGGTGAAAGCCAGATATCCTAGCCACTAGACCATATGGGAGGCTGACTGGCTTATCAATTTTTTTAAAAATAAAAATGCCCTATCAAAATTCAACTATATTTATAGGGGTAGTAAACTTTTCAACAATTTATGGTGAGTCTCAACTGTTGCGTAATTATAAACATTTGGCTTGAATATAAACTTTATGATTTATTAAAACTTGCGGTAAATTATGACAGCTAAAAAATAAACCCCAAACATTAACCAGGTACATACAAAAAATATCAACGCCTACACAAATTTTGTTAGCTCACTGAGGGGGGGACTATAGTAAAAGTGTAGTAAGAGTGTTGTTGGGATTGGAAAAAAAGCTATTTTTATTTATTTATTTTTAACAACAGCAAACAATAGCGAAAAAAATAAGTTGCGCCAAACGTGTGCACTATGCGAAATGAAGCATTGAAAGCTATTAAACTAAGTAACGCCTCAAGCATAAAAAAGTTATCAAAACAATGAGCACACAGCTCACTCAAAACGAGTGAGAGAACATAATACAAAACTATTAAACGATACGCGCAGGTTTACAAATTATTCTTGCGGCGAATATCTGTTGGCCGCATTCTCTAGAAGAGGTGCACTCGATGTGCAACCAGGTCTTAAACGTGCTCAAAACAAAACTTACATACATGTTTGAGTAGTTTTTTTTACACTAAAAAAAAAAAAAAAAGACTTTAAATCTAAAACCATTTTTGTTTTTATTTTGAATCACTATCAAATCACTCTTGGAGTTTCCTTTATGCAAAAAAATAGTCTGGAAATATTTGACAATAGATAAAATAGCCATTATCTACCATTCAATGTAATTCAAGCAAAGCTTTTAACACTATGAGCATATTTAAGCTATAATGTCTTTTTCAGTGAACATATGTAAGTGAAACTGGTTGTCGTTTGACAAAATCCACCCCTAATCTAAAACAACCCCACAAACATGATGAATGCTTATAATTCTCAACTGAATATTCCTGAATGTGCTAAATAAAAGCATTGTTAAGCGTGCGACATTCGCCAACGACCATACTACGCTGAATACATCGGTTCTCGTCCGATCACCGAAATTAAGCAGCGTCGGGCGCGGTTAGTACTTAGATGGGGGACCGCTTGGGAACACCGCGTGTTGTTGGCTTTGTTAACATTACTTTTTTGTGTAGCTATTTATTATTTTGATTTAACAGTCTGGATGACTGTTTTAAGTTTGTTCTATTGAAATATTTTTTTCTTTAAACAGAAAAAATAGGCAAATGGGCATTAACATTTTTAAAAACAGCTTTTAAAGTAATTTACTTGCAAAAATAAAATATAGCATATTTTTCAAAAAATAAAAATTTGAAAATGAATTGTATTCAAGTCAACATTTTAAAAACTTTTTTATGTATTTTTTATTTGTATTTCACTTTTTTAAACCTTTTATATAAATAATTATATATCTTGAACATAATTTAGACACATTTCTTATAGTTTTACTTTGCAAAAATATTTTAAGACAGTTTATTGAAACAAAAATATTTATTACATCATGTATTTACATGGTGCAAACTTTTTCCTTACCTTTTTTCACAAGTGTACAACAAGTTCGAATTAACTACTTAATCAGTCATTTATTCAACATGTGAGTTGTTCTTTGCTTGAACTGGTGTGTGCGTAGAAACATCATTGAACTTTGTTTTGACAAACTCAAAATGCGATAGAAGAAGATGCCTCAACAACAACAGCAGCAGCAGCAACAAACATAACAGAGCAAGTCGGGCAAGTTGCGGGCTACCACAAGAGCAACACAGGCACAGCATAGCAATTGCAAGAGCAGAGCAACTGTGTTGCATTTGAGAGCTAACTGTAGATGGGCATTATCTAGACCGCATTCAGAGTCGGTTACGACCAGTTAGCTGCGCTTCGCTTGACTTGTAATTTGGCCATAGCAAAAACATATGTGTCTGAGTGGGTGCAATCTCTTAGACACGAAGGCGATTTCAGCTGTTTGTGGAAACCAAAACTACTTACATATTGAAGTTGCATGTGGCAAATAAATAAATTGCTTAGAGTAGTCCAACTTTCGCCTCGAGTCTCAAGCAAACAAAGTTTATTAACTTAATGTAGCCCAAAAAATGATGTTTTAAATTTATTTAATCTTTTGCTTTACTTAAATTACATAAATTGGCTGTAGTTATAACGTTTCCAGTCGTTTATGTTAAAAACCAAAAGTAACATAAATAACAACTGCACATGCTTTTGTAATCCACACATACGTTCAGTTTCGCATTGTCGTTGCTAAATTTAGTTTTGAGAATGCTCACAAACACATCCCATATTGTCTAGTGGTTAGGATATACGGCTCTCACCCGGAAGGCCCGGGTTCAATTCCGGTATGGGAAAGCATGTAAGCACCATGTTCATTTTTTTTTCAATATAATTTCAATTTTTGTCACATAAAAAATCATTGTTATTATTTTTCTGCCAAACACATAATGTCAAATATTTTGGCAAAAGAGCTAGCTGGAATGACAAGAAAACATTTTTAATGTATTTTTATGTATCAGTGATATGGAGTTGCAGAATAAGTGGCTATAAGTAGAAAAAGTCGCTTTGAATTTTTATTGGTTTAATAAGTTAAATACTGTAATTCCATAATAGTGCTATAACTAAACCACCCCAGTGTTATTACAAACGTTCAATGTGCACTGAATGTGCTAAATAAAAGCATTGTTAAGCGTGCGACGTTCGCCAACGACCATACTACGCTGAATACATCGGTTCTCGTCCGATCACCGAAATTAAGCAGCGTCGGGCGCGGTTAGTACTTAGATGGGGGACCGCTTGGGAACACCGCGTGTTGTTGGCATCTGTTCGATAATAACTTTTTGCTCTTTTATTATGTTCAAACAACCGTTAGCAGCAAAATATTAAAGGAATTTAAGAATCCAATCTTATAGAAAACGTTTTATAGCGTCATTGATTAATTATTGTTTTTGTTGTTTGAGAAAATAAAACGAATTTATTATATTTCTGCGTCACTGAGCAACTTTATCTTAATTCAAATAATGCTTTTGATAATTCGCCATTTTTATTCCTTCAAGTGAAACTGATTGAATTAATAAGCAAGTGGATAATACACAGCGATGACATGGGCCGAATCGGTCAACACTGTTGCTACGTTATGCGTATTTATTTAAAAGGCACTTAAATATCATCTTTAACTATTTCTATTTATTCTTAACGCAACGTGCAATGTATGACTATGCCATAATTTCTGTAAGAATCTAAACAAGTTCATTCACAAAAACATTTTTTTTTTTAAGGTAGCCGACTAAGGATTGCCCTGTTGGATTTTTGTAATTTCTGAGGTCGAAAATATTACCTTTTCTCACTTTTCATAAAAAGCAATCGCAACGTGTTGAACTGGCACGTTTCCAATCCAACAGATTCTTCAATTGAATTATTTGTATTTCTACAGATACCGATAAAGGCATGTATATGTATAGTATGTATGTATGTTTGGTGTAGTAGTGGACAAACATTGACGCAAGTGGACGCTGTTGCATTTGTTATGGCGCATTAAAGACACAAAAAACGATTTCTACAATACACTACAATGAGACATATGAGAGCACAAACGAAATAAGTAATCAAAAAATTCAACAACAACAAAAAAACTTAAATGAAACTGATTCAAATTATTGTCACGTCGCGAAGGCACTGGCACTGAATGGGTAGACTTTGCACACTGGTGCAAAATAAGCTTAAATATTGATTTAAAAAATCAAAGATATTCAATAGAAGATGCTCTAGGAACTCCTTTCCATTAAGTAAAATAGTTTGAAAATTCTTAGATTCCCTTATTACTTTCCATGCATCACCCATTTACTTACAGGGTCGCTTTGGTCGTGTGATTGTCATACCCAAAGATGGCGATGAGAATATGTTGCGTCGTGAGGTTTTTATGGAGCTGCGACAATTGGATAATATCATACAGAATGCAACAACCACCTATGACGGGGATACATTCACCTACAAGGATAATTGTGCACGTTGGGAGAATGAGTGCTTTGAGAATGATATATTAAACTTGGATGCGCTAATGGATGATGTAAGTAAAAATAAAGGCACTATATAGACAAACTTCTCTTATTTTTAATAAATTTCAGATTGAATCCGGCCAGTTGAACTTAACATTTCCATCATGTTTAATCCTGTGACATGGGACGCTCATGCCTTTCCCGTATTTTTTTGGAGGCACAAAACTCACCGAGGATAACTAATAATAAGTGTTCCAGCCATTCAGCTTGTTTACTTTGTCACCGCCGATACAAAGCGTCAGGATGCCAAGTAAGAAATTTGAACACTTAAGACCTAGAGCACTTCTTAAAGCAATTATTATTATAATTATAGGGGCGCCGAATGGGAGGAAACCTTTTTGAAAGTTGTTGGCAAGGCTGAAACAACAGGCATGTTTAAGCACATATCAGTTTCCTATTTTGCCTCACGCACATTGGACCACGAGCTGGAGAAGAATACGCAGACTGTAGTGCCCTATTTTAGTTCCACATTTTCTTATGGGTTTGTTCAGGTAAAAATCTTCTTAAAACGTGCTTTTAAAACTTGTAAAGTTAATTTTATGAATTACTTGTTCAGTATCATAACCTGCATGATGGGCGATGCGGTGCGTTCGAAACCCTGGCTGGGCTTGATGGGCAACATATCGGCTATAATGGCAACTCTGGCTGCTTTGGGTCTGGCCATGTACTGCGGCATTGAGTTTATAGGAATTAATCTAGCAGCACCTTTTCTTATGATAGGTAAGCGGTAGCTAGTGCAACTTTTATAATGTTAACTATATATATTTCTTTGCATTAAGGTATTGGCATTGATGACACCTTTGTAATGTTGGCTGGTTGGCGACGTACACCGCTAAAATGCTGTACAGGACCGTATGGCCCATATGATGTCCGAGGCAGCTGTATCGATTACCATAACATCGGTGACTGACTTCATATCATTTTTGATTGGCATCATAAGTCCGTTTCGTTCGGTTAAAATCTTTTGCACCTACTCGGTATTGCTGTGTGCTTTACATTCATGTGGCACATCACATTCTTTGCTGCCTGCATGGCCATTTCGGGTTATAGGGAACGCAGGAATCTTCATGCCATTTTTGGTTGCAAGGTCAAGCCTATGTCGGTGGCAATTAAAGGTAAGCTGGGGTTTAAGTTCTTTAAGAACTACCAAGGGTTTTGTAAAGAACGTAGTCAAAGATACTTAAAATCAATATTTACTCATTATTATCAACTTTTCCTTCAGTATTGTTTCCAATTTCTTTATTTCCCTTATTTTATTACTTACTTTAAAACACGTCTTTGTAAACTCTCCACACAAATCATTCACAAAATGTTGTTAAACCAACTACGTTCTTGAACTCTAATCATGCATCAATTTAAATGACCAACCATAGAGTGCGTAGAACAGATGACAATACTTTGTTGAGCGTTAGTGTGCGCTGTCTTGTGGCTAGTTAGCTACGACGAGGTGCACTTGTTGTTGTTGTTGGTTAGTTGCTTGGCCAGAACAACCGGCTTAGAACTCCAGCTTAGTAGCTAGTCGCTAAATTAAGCAGCTGCAACTCATGAACTTGATCATGAGCACAAAAACAAAACAAGACTAGTTAGTCATTAGCTCAGATTGCAGATAGCTTAAATCATTTCATTTGGGTCAATGAGAACTGGACTTAAGCAGCTTTTTATACTATCTATCGGTCTGTTTGCAGAAAAACGTAACTTCCTATACAAGGCAATAATGGCTGGTGGCATTAATCACAATGATCCCGATAATCCCATCGATAACAAGGATCACATGTTAATGGCCTTCTTCAAGGACAAATTGGCGGCAGTTATAAACAACAAATGGTGCAAGATTATAATTATATTGGCTTTTGCCAGCTATCTGGCTGGAGCTTGCTATGGCGTTACACAAATCAAGGAGGGATTGGAGCGGCGTAAATTGTCTAGGGAGGATTCGTATTCGGTGGAATTTTCGATCGTGAAGATGATTACTATCGTGAATTTCCCTACAGAATGCAGGTGGGTTTCATTTGTGAAATACCAAAGTTATATCAACGAATTGAACGATAAATTATTAACAGGTTATCATTGCTGGTGCCTATAACTATTCGGATCCCGAGGTGCAGGAACAAATGGAAAATTGACGAGCACTTTAGAGCATACTTCATACGTGACCTCGTCTTTGTATACCGAATCCTGGCTACGTTCGTTCCTCTCATTCATGGATCGCAATAATGATTATCTGAATCAGACAATCGATGACGAACAATCGTTTATCGATGCGGTAAAGGAACACTGGCTATTCCCTGGCAATCCCTTCTCACTGGATGTGCGTCTTAATGATGATGAGACACAGATAATTGCCTCAAGGTTCTTGATACAGGCTGTCAACATAACGGATACAAATCATGAGAAGGAAATGGTACGAGATCTGCGCAAGATATGCCGGGACTCCCCACTGAACGCCTCCATATCCATCCCTACTTTGTGTTCTTCGATCAGTTCGAACTGGTACGTCCAGTTTCCATCCAAGCCATGGTTATTGGAGCAATAATCATGATGATCATCTCGTTCATATTTATCCCAAATATATTATGCTCACTTTGGGTGGCCTTTTCGGTAATATCAATTGAACTGGGCGTCGCTGGCTACATGGCACTGTGGGACGTCAATCTGGACTCAATATCTATGATAAATCTAATCATGTGCATTGGTTTCTCTGTGGACTTTACCGCTCACATTTGCTACACTTATATGTCTTCCAAGAAACGCAGTCCAAAGGCTCGTGTTCGTGAGGCTCTTCATTCGCTCGGTTTACCCATTGTGCAGGGTTCCAGTTCGACGATATTGGGCATTATAGCCTTATTGCTGGCACAGAGCTATATCTTTTTAGTGTTCTTCAAGATGGTTTTTCTGGTCATCTTCTTTGGTGCCATGCATGGTTTGTTCCTGTTACCGGTTCTACTTTCCCTCTTCGGACCTGGTTCCTGGCAAACGTGGACGGGCCGTGATGATGGCTCTGATGCTGAGGTTGATGACAGTCTGGACGATATGAAGCTGGGTCATGTGATGGACAAGCCCTTTGCCAGTCTTACTATATGCAATATCCGAGCATGGGTTTGAACGGACCCTTCACCTATGGCTCCAAGGGAATCCTAGGAGCACCCTATAAGGCTTACGGTGGCGATGAGAAGGATCAGGGCCTGGCACCTCCGGAGAGGACTCCTCAGAGAGCAGCTCTAGTCGCTCCCAGCGACGTCAACAGTTAGCCAAAGAGGCCGAAGAGGATGAGGAAGCGGCTCAAACACGAAGACGCTACGAGAAAGGTGGCGTCATTCCAGCTATCAGAATATATATGGCAATGGCATTGCCAACGGCATGGTGCGCAATTCCAGCCCCATCCCGATCTCTATGGCCAGCAAGTGTCCGCAGCGGAATGGCGTAAACGTTTGGATGCCCACGAGCAGCATCATCAGCGTAGCAGTAAACAAAAGCATAATGGCTATGACAATTACGTCGGGAGTTGATACAACAACAACAACAACGAGACACTCGCACACGTCGCAATTCCCATGGTGATATTATTGATCTAACGCCCTGCTCCTCTATAGATGAGCGCATGAGGCGACAATATCAATGGCCTTGAGCCAAGCAGCCGCCAACAGTGGCGATGACAGCAGCTATCGTCATCATCCTGATGTTCCCATAGTTCCTTTGGCCAATAGTTCGGCTAAGCGTTATACATCGTCGACGCTCATCGGAGGATTCGACACGGTATCATCATCAGCAACGCTGGCCATCAAACATTGAGGAGCGTCGCAATCGCAATCGCACTAATTCGCCCAGCCAGCGGCATTCGCATTCGGAGAGTGCCGTTGTTGTTCCCGCCCGCTTCGCCCAACGCTCATCCTCGCATCATAATCTCTACCAGCCGAGTGGTAAGGCAACGCAACCAATTAAGCCGCCCACATATCAATTTGGAGATTACTGAGAAGAGAGAGGATTCAACTAACTGGGAAAGTTGAAGCTTCCTATATTTTATAAATGCAGCACGTAATTAAGTATAGTTTAAACAATTTGCCTAGGCCAGATATTATTAGTTATTGCATAAAATTCTAAACAAATATCATTTCTTTTTAACTGTATTTATGCTTTGAAATGTATGTCTCACTTCTTTTTTTTTTGGTTTTTCCATGAATTTCATTGATTTTTTGGTCCGTCCAGCAAGTTTATAACCATTCCATAACTGTGAAATATTCTGCTATCTGGCAGCCTTGCGTCTAGCTTGTTAAGTTGTCTGCGGGTTGAAATTTTAAAGCATGAATACAGTTATTTTATTAATTGCCTAATTGTTGGCTTGCCCTTTCCAGAAAGTGTTCTTACATTATCAATTTTCAAGCAATTTTAGTTAAATCAATTTAAGATTATAAATAATGTAGTTCTTAAAGACTTGCAAGCATATTGATTTCTTAATGATTTCAAGTAACTTTTGCTCTTTTAGTTTTGTATATTTTTAGTCAAAACTCATAGACATCCTGCATATTATTTATGAATGCATTTCATAAAAAGCAATCGCAAGTCACATAATTTAAGTTTTCATTCAACCTATTCAGTCAGACTTAGGTTTTCATAATCAGAGTTCTTATGTATAGTATAAATAAATTAATTTAGTATAGCTAAACGTGTGAGGTTCGTTGAGAATTTTGTATAGAGCTTGTAACAAATACGAATACTTAGCTATAAAGAAACTGAATAAAGATATAATATTTTATTCATTTAACTACTTTTATGTACTTTTAAGAGCTGCTCATTTCGCACACAAATTCTAGACATAGACCAAAACTAGACTGAAGTGCTGTCTTTAGCATTTCATACGATTTTAAGGGACACATTAAATTTGTAAAGTGTTAACGATTTTTTTGCTATTGAATAAACAAATTTTATATTTTCCTAGAAAAGTAAACTTACTTTTTATCTATTCAGTAGACTAATTGCTTTCTAAGCGACTTTTGATGCGATTTTTATCTCGTCCATATAAATACTGAATGTTGTTGAAAAAGTTTGCGATTTCGTTCGAAAATGTTTAGGCTTTTGGTGTTCATTTGCTGTCTGCAGCTGTGGAATTGTCAGAGAACGACAGACAAATATATTGCTTTCAGCTCAAAGAAGGTAAGCCAAAAATAAAGGAGTTGGAGAAAAGATTTTTTAAGATATCTCTTTTCATAGGTAAATTGGTATCAGGCCCAACAAATATGCAATCGTTCTAATATGATTTTAGCCACAGTGAACAGTTATCAGCAACATTTACAGTTAATTCGTAGCATACGTAAAATTGGTAAGAAATCTTTCTACATCTATGATCTGCATTTAGTTTAAATCATTCTTTTTATTAGATAACTTGCTGGGCCGTAAAAAGTTTTGGCTTGGTGCCAGAAGTTCGGGATTTCCGAACTCATGGACTTGGCTAGGCCTGGGCCTACCGTTGGGCTATAAGAAATGGTCCAAGGATGAACCGCAGTCGGATTTGATAGGTCAAGAAGGCTGCATGGTTTTGGGTCTGGACGAGTCCTGGTTGAGTGCGAATTGCCTCCGTGAATATTATTTCGTATGCGAAAAATCCTTCAGCTCAAACATGACTTCGGAGCCATTGTACATTTGAATAGATCACAAAATAAATGCCTTAAGAATAGGCTGGTTTATTTTAAATAAAAACAAAACAGTGTAAATAAATTCAAAATTCTCTGGAAATTTTGTAACAACTATTAAAAACTAACAACTACAATAATGTCAATTCTCGAGCTAACCAACGAATATTATTAAATGAGTTTAGTACTTAGACGGGGGAGCGCTTGGGAACACCGCGTGTTGTTGACATTCGTGTCCGAAACTCTATTTGAGCTTTTTTTAAACCATAGTAAAAGGCAAATAACCTGATGTAACACCAGAAGAAATAAATAAGGCGAAAAAGAGACGAAAGGATTGAACAGGAATTGGAGGCCGCAAGCACTTTTTAAAGAAGAACTTCAACCAGAAACTTAGATGATTAAAAAACAACGCGGTGCACCCAATATACAATCTTGAGGTCTTAGTGCACTGCAGAATAACCGTTTACAAACCAAACAAGCGTAACGGTCCGGTACAATGTTTAAACTGCAAAGAGTCCGGCCATACAAACTCCTACTCTTAACTTCGCTCGGCAAGCAAAGTTTGTGGTGATGTATATATAAGTATGTGAATAGTTCTTAAAATAATGGCACAATAAAACAAGCCACTGGAGCAGGAACAAAGCCGCTGCGAAGCATATGTTTTCATATATCATACATAAATATGATAATAATCGAAAATGATCAAATTACCAAAGAAAGTATTTGGAATACTTTCTGATCATTTTCTTTTTTTATTAATTAATTGATTACTAATCGTTATCATAATTAATCAGCTCTCGTTTACAGCACGCACTGTTGATCTTATTTTGCCAGTTAAGTAAATCACCCACGCAATAAGCTTTATAACAGTTTTTATCAGCCTTTACTCACGAACAGCAAATCTTAAATTCAACGTTAAGCAATCGTCATTTGCGAACGACCATACTACTCTGAATACATCGGTTCTCGTCCGATCACCGAAATTAAGCAGCGTCGGGCGCGGTTAGTACTTAGATGGCCGCTTGGGAACACCGCGTGTTGTGGCTCTGTGTTCCAAAACACTTTTTTGTGCTTTTGTTAGTAATAATAAATACTAATAATAATAATAATAATGTATAATAATAATAAAGCACAACACTTTTTTGTTTTTTTCATCTCAAAGTAACAATGTACATTTTGGGGCAACAGAAAAAAAACCTTTCTATGAAAAATAAAACAATTTAAAAACACAGGAAAAACTATTTATTGTGTACTTGTTAGCAATATTAAATAAAGTGTTTTGGGTAAATGCTTACAAAACGCGCTCTAATTTGTTCAACAGGACAAGCTGTCAAGTACAAATAAGTTTAACAAAAAATAGCCAACTTAATGCTCAAGCTTTAGTTAAAAAAACATCAAAGTATTTGCTTTTGTCAACTGAAAGATGCTCATAAAAATAAAAAGAAATCAAAAAATGTTAACAAAAACTAAACCAAAACAAAAGTTTGTTGTGGACACAGATGCCAACAACACGCGGTGTTCCCAAGCGGTCCCCCATCTAAGTACTAACCGCGCCCGACGCTGCTTAATTTCGGTGATCGGACGAGAACCGATGTATTCAGCGTAGTATGGTCGTTGGCGAAAGACGCATGTTTAGAGACGCCTTATATATTTGCTTTGAGCGAATGTCAAGTTGAGAATTTTATGTTATACTAGCTAACAAAAGGCGAGTGACGCCAAAGCTGTTTAAAAGCTTTTAGTGAGACGTACAAAGCTGCTCGATAGAAACAAAATGGCTTGCTGTAAGTTTTGTATAAACAAATTTTGTTTGTACAATCAGAAAATTTATGTTATATTATAAAGCAGACACCAAAGTATTATTTTATGGTATGTACATATGTGATTATTTGTTGTTATGATGTACAAGCATCGGCCCAATTGTTGTTATTGGCATTATAACCATTACAACGACTTGCACCATTTGGTCTACTTAGGAAGTTTGTATATGAAAAAGGTGCGCCGGAGCTAAACAACTTCCATCTAGTGGCGCCTTCCAGATTCGTGCCCGAAGTCCAAAGTGGTTCGGTTAGCGAACTCAATTTGCCGGAACCCAAAAGGAAAGAAAATATTTTGGACTCAGCTTCAGGTGTCTCCAGGTTTACCAGATGAAAGCTTTTAAAAGCACAAGCAGCTTGAGCCTCGAACCAATTTAGCTAAAGGTAAAACATAAAAAGAATTATCAATTAAGTTGTGTTTAAGAAAAGCTTAACAATCTTACCTTAGCAACAGCTGACAATTAGAAATTAAACTAGCTTCATTCAGAGTTAAATGTGATTTTTTCGATACATGTTCCGCATTTGGTGGCACCCTAAACGCTTCTGAGCACTGGATAACATTATTAGCCCAAAACTTTACCATAAAAATGGCAAACGGATTTACGCAACGCTTAAAATTGAGATTTACTGTTAGCACAATTTATGACCGACCAACAAAGAAAGAAAGAAAGTTCCCATTGCAGCGAAATGCAACAAATTTAAAACAACGATTTTTTTTTTTGTGTCTTATCAAATGACATTGATAAATGCATTCAGCAATTAGCTACAATTTGGGTTTAGTAAGCTATATAACAGGAAAGTTAAATCGTTGAATCTCTTCACTAAACGAAATCAATGGGTTTTGGTTAATCTGTTTGCTCGGTGGTTCGATGCTGGCTTCGGCCCAAGATGGATTGGACGAAGCAGAACCTCTGCCCATGTTTCTAATTGTCTAATTGAAATAAGCCAAAAATGAATACGATTGCGACAAAACAACAACATAGAACGAATAACATACATAATAAAGGGAATGTGCTTGGAGAGCTTATGTGTGTCCGATCATATGGGAGATGTGTTAACATATGTATTTTGTTACTGTATAAATGTTACATGATTCAATAGAAACAAAATAGAATACGTTTTTATATAAGTTTATTGGATAAGTTTACTTTTTAATTTTTTTATTTTGAAATTTTGTACCTTTGAAAGCACAAAAGCTGTTTTCGCACTGCATCACAACTGATTTAGAATCAAGTTTATGTATCATATTTCAGTACTGACAAAATTGGTCTATGATAACTGAAATAGGATACATAAACTTTAGATTGCAGATTATTTAAATAACGGGAAAACACAGCATCAATTGTCGTTCCTGAATAGTAGTTGGAGAGTCTGGTGAAGTATTTAGAACGAGGTTGAATTTTTCGAAGAGGAATTAAATAGTGGCTGGGCTTCTGTTGTTGAAAAAGTATTTCACTAAACCAGTTTACGTTCGCGCAATATATAAAATCACTTCACTTTGCTACAATGCTTTTGTTTATTTTCGCGATGACAAATCCCGGCATTGTTAGCGATGGCAAGATCATCAGAAAAATCGATAATCGATGAATTTTTATACTCGATACCGAAGGTAAAGAGTATATTGGTTTTGTGCAATGTCCGTCATGGTGTCTGTCCGTCTGTCCGTCTGTCCGTCCGTATGTATGCAAGTTTTTTTCCACACCCTTCAAGCTAGAGACTTGAAACTTTCCAATTCTCTTATCTATGGGATAGTAAATTAAAGTGTCAAGATGGGGGTTCTACGATAACTGGGGGGCTGGCAAATCGATAAATTCGATAACTCAAAAACGATAAATCCGCATATTTCACACACCCTTACAGCTAGAACTACCAAATTTGGTAAGAAGATAGCTACTAGCAACCCCCAAAAAACTGCATCAATAATTTTGGAGCCATGCCCCCCCATTCCGCCCCCAGACCCCCCGAATTTTAAAGTCAAAAAGCCTATATCTCCCACAGTTTTTGAGCTAGAGCCACCAAATTTGGTGCCAATTTAGCTGATGATGACCCCCCAAAAACTGCACCAAAAGTTTGGATGCCACGCCCACCAATACCGCCGTAGCCGCCCCCAGATGCCCCAACGCTTCGTAAAAACGGGAATGCGTGTATCTTCCAGAGTTGTGGAGCTGGAGCCACCAAATTTGTAGGAAGATAGCTGGTAACGACCCCAAAAGAACTGTATCAAAGTTTTGGAGCCACGCCCCCCCATTCCGCCCCCAGACCCCCGCATTTTAAAGTCAAATAAGCCTATATCTCCCACAGTTTTTGAGCTAGAGCCACCAATTTGGTGCCATTTAGCTGATGATGACCCCCAAAAAACTGCATCAAAAGTTTGGATGCCACGCCCACCAATACCGCCCTAGCCACCCCCATCTGCCCCAACGCTTCGTCAAAAACGGGAATGCGTGTATATTCCAGAGTAGTGGAGCTAGAGCCACCAAATTGGTAGGAAGATAGCTGGCAACGACCCCCCACAATCTGCATCAAAGTTTTGGAGCCTAGCCCATCCATTCCGCCCCCCTTTCCCCACCTTATACAAACTTTGAGCTAGAGTCACCAAATTTGGTATGAAGGTAGCATTTGACATTCCACAAGGATCTGCAGCAAAAATTTTGATGCCACGCCCAAACATACCGCCCCAGCCCCCATTTCCACACTTTATACAAACTTTGAGCTAGAGTCACCAAATTTGGTATGAAGGTAGCATTTGACATTCCACAAGGATCTGCAGCAAAAAATTTGGATGCCACGCCCAACCATACCGCCCCCAGCCCCCCTTTCCCCACTTTATACAAACTTCGAGCTAGAGTCACCAAATTTGGTATGAAGATAGCAATTGACATCCCACATAGATCTGCACCAAAAATTTGGATGCCACGCCCAAATATACCACCCCCAGCCCCCATTTCCCCACTTATACAAACTTTGAGCTAGAGTCACCAAATTTGGTATGAAGGTAGCAATTGACATTCCACAAAGATCTGCATCAAAAATTTGGATGCAATTCCACCCATACCGCCCCCAGCCCCCCTTTCCCCACTTTATACAAACTTTGAGCTAGAGTCACCAAATTTGGTATGAAGATAGCAATTGACATCCCACATGGATGGGCATCAAAATTTTTAATACTGGTATCGAGTATACCGCAGTCGGTTGCGTCCGACTGCAACGTTTCCACTTGTTTACTTTGATAGATTAGATTAAACAATATATTTGCTTGTTATATATTATATATATAGATATATATATAGATATAGATTTTATCAACCTTATTTTATTTTATCCGAAATATCGAAAAATGGCTAAAATGTCAACGTTGTCCATTGCTGATGGAAACATTAATCTCATAGACTTAAATAATCGATATTTCTTTACAAATAATGATCTAATAACTAATAACGACTAGAAGATACCCTGACCTCTGTTTCAATATATAAATTAAATTTGTAATTGACTTAAATATACAGTGGATGCCGGTTATAACGATGCCGGCTATAACGATATTCTGCTTATAACGATACACACACAAAGGTTTGCTTGGTATTCATACAAACTTGTATGGAAGCACAATCGGCTATAACGATATCGCTTTTAACGATATGCCGCTTATAGCGAAGGAATTTTGAAAGCATAAACCGCTTATAACGATTACAAGTAGAACATAAACAAAAGGAAGAACAATTACAGCAGCGGTCGGCACAAAGAGAGCCGAAAAAAAAATTATCAATGCATTTGTGCAAGAGTAATTTCGTTTCGACACTCTTAAATACACTTCGTGCCAACTTCGGCCTATCTGTGTGAACTGCCGTTATGTTTGTTTATGTGTAGAAATGCTCGTGTTGAATATTTGCCTCATTAACATGTTAAATGACTACGTTTTGGCTTTTAATACAAAATAATAATAATAATCTAATAAGAGAAGCAGTTTTTACTTTATTATTATTAATTTTTGTTAAAAAAAATTATAAAATATAGTTGTTTCTTTAATACCGGCTATAACGAATATCGGTTATAGCGATGCTGTATTGCCGGTTCCTTGAGTATCGTTATAACCGGCATCTACTGTACTTACTTAACTCCAATCGATTAAATTCGATATCTCCGGTGTTTCTTAACCGATTTGGATTTGGACGTTTTCCAGAAAAGTTCTGTCATTACCCATTACTTCAACCCTCATTTTTAGATTTTCCAAATTCGATATTTTTGTTATCGATAGCATGTGTATATCGGAAACTAGAATAGTTATCGACAATTTGAACCAAACTTGTTCTGCTAATGGTATAGGAGAACTTAAATAAAAAATCTGAAGTCTTTAGCTCTTGTAGTCTCTGAGATCAACGCGTTCATACAGACGGACAAACGGACAGACAGACAGACGGACATTGCTATAGTGACTCGGCTGTTGATGCTGATCAAGAATATATATACTTTATGGGGTCGGAGATGCTTCCTTTTACCCATTTCTTGGGTTCAGGGTATAAAAAAAGGAAAGAGTATGAATGACCAGCAATTGCTAAACTGAAATTTGACTGTACATATGCCGCACCCTTAAATGTGAGTGTGGCAATTGTATATCGTTTATTGACCAGTCTCAGCTACATATGTATATAGTTTGACCATTTATGAAAAAGTTAGAGAAATTCAGAAAATTTTTTTAGAAATTTCGATCATGAAAAGTTTAAATTAAGCAATATATTTGTCTTTTGAAAGTGTATTGGAAAGTTAAAAGAACAATTTTCATACATTGCAGCAATTAAAATTATTTCTATAACTGTATCCAATCTAATAACAGTAATAGGGTGATCAATGTAATATAGAATATGCAGAGTTTACTTACCGGTAGCAGCAACAACACAGATACAGTTCAATGCAATGCTCTCACTCACTCTCTCGCTCTCTTTTTCCAATAAGCACTCTCACAAAAACAAAAACCTCACTCCCACACACAACAGTAATTAAATGAGAAGCATCTCATCTCTCTTTTCTATATATGTACATATGTATGTATAATTTATTTTATTTTCACTGCACTTCACACACAAGAAAAAAATATATACAAAGTAAAGCAACTAATACTATATTCAATGCTTCGCTTAATTAGGAGATTTTCAGCGCGCTGAACTCAACAACAACACATTCGCTTGGCTCTGTTATCCTCTCTCTTTATTTTTTTCGCTACCCGGCAAAGCAGCGACAAAATGGCGCGCGTTTCTCAATTTTCATTTGCTTAAAAACACTTTAAAAAGCAATTACACGGCGATTCTATAATAATATAAACACTTTGCGTATGTTCAGTGCGTTATTTAAACACAATTTGACTATTAATATAGGGCGTATCAATTTTAATTTAATAAATAAACGGACGTCAAGCTCCAAGCGATGTAAACACGCGCAAAGTTCCAGGCTTACTGCCTTTGTGGATAATGGAACAAGTGGAATTGGAAGGTAACGATCGCTGTCTGCAGTTAAGGGGCTTACGCAGATGACAATTCAGCTCTCGTACCGTACTGCACACCAATTTAACGAGCCGTATCGACCAGTTTTAAACAACGCACATATTGTGGCGGTCGGTTGACTACTTTCTCGAAATAAATCGGAAGTGCAACTGTGTTTTGTGCACTTAAATTCAAAATAATGATTCACTTCCAAAGCGCGCTACTTCTGTGATTGAGTAAAACCAATAACTATATACTTATTGGTACCATTAACGCCCTGCTGCTGGCGGTTGTTAAAAAAAAGGCAGGCTGCAAAACCAAGAAGCATTTTAAGAACCCATATTTGATGGGCAGAGCTGAGATTATATATGGTTATGTTGGCTATTTTTTTCAAGTTACTCACAACTTTTTCCCAATTCGGCGCCAATTTCATCCCACGCGCATTTTATTACGATTATATTGAAGTGCAACTTGCTGGTCAAATCCCACAGGACTGGCCGACGCTCCACAGCCTTATAAGCTCGATTTTCTCAAAATCGTTTACAAAATTTGCGAATCGACTCTTTCGTGCCGCCATGTTGTTTACTTTTTGCAACATTTAACGAGCCGTGAAGATATGCTCAGCATTGTTCACTGGCCGTACACAGCCACACTGTTAATTAACATTTTCATTGTTCAACACTTATTAAAGGCCAGTACTTAACATACTCCGTACCATGCTTTCGTAGAACTGAACGGGCGCTGTACGAGACCATTTTTTTTATATGAAGTTTCTACGGTACGAGAGCTTAACGGCCGTCTGCATATGGGGCTTTAGAGCAGGACAGTTCTTTTTTTATATCTCTATTCGCGAAGTTGATGTACATTCGTGTGCAGCAACAACTTAATAGGCAAGCATTTTTGTTTTTGTTTGTATTTTTACTATTGCCGGTGTTCTTGCTTTAAATATAATGTTCAAAAGATTACAAATAAAAAAAATATTAATGAACAAGTTAAAAATCATTTTGCAAATATTTGCGTTAAACTAAATGCCCTTATTTATTGAACAAACATATTACTGTGAGAAGAGCTGTGACCATTGAAGAAAGCAGAGCGTAGCTACAAATGTATAGATGTACACGTACATTCGAAATTCAGTTTTGCAATCGCTGGTCATTCATTCCTTTTACAATTTTTAATTCTATGACACTTGCCAACGATTTTGCCACCGCAACTACCATACAGTTATGCAGCGATGAGCACAAATTCCGAAAGTATATTCAGTAGAGCACTTGTCGAAGAAACAGACGAAGAAAAAATATCAAAAATAACAGAATCTCTACAAGCAGGCTTAGCAGACATGTAGAAAAGCGCACATCCACACAAATACTAACCCATTTTTACCATTCTTGGTCGCCGCTGGCCTGCCGCTTGTCGTACACTTGACGAGCCGCTGAGTGCTAGGGCAACTGAAACAAAAACGTCTGTACATTCTATCTGCTATCGCGCTCCTTCACACTTATGGCTTACTGCTTTTGTTATTCTGTAAACCATTTGAAATATTTCTGAAGCGAACTCCTGAGACAAAGCTTTTTTCTTACCAATTGTCTTGTCTTGTTATTAAAGGAAGGGTCTTTGTTATGGTTTACTTAAATACACATTAAATGCTCATGCGTTGCAATCAGAAACTAACTTCATTATTTACTAAGATATCAGTTTTCCAGTAAGAAAAAATATTGCAGTCATAAGAAGGTGAAAACTTATTACAAATGTTGGCAAAAAAAAAAACCTTTGCAAAACAATTATAAAACACTGTTATAACAAATCGATAAAAACATGCAAAATAAAGGGCTTTATTGGTAACGGAACGCTACGCGGAAGAAAAAGTCCTTGAAAAAACAGAAAGAAAACCCTTTCTATGAAAAATAAAACAATAAAAAAAAAACAGGAAAAACTATTTATTGTGTACTTGTTAGCAATATTAAATAAAGTGTTTTGGGTAAATGCTTACAAAACGCGCTCTAATCTGTTCAACAAGACAAGCTGTCAAGTACAAAAAAGTTTAACAAAAAATAGCCAACTTAATGCTCAAGCTATAGTTAAAAAAACATCAAAGTATTTGCTTTTGTCAACTGAAAGATGCTCATAAAAATAAAAAGAAATCAAAAAAATGTTAAACACAAAAAGTGTGTTTTGGACACAGATGCCAACAACACGCGGTGTTCCCAAGCGGTCCCCCATCTAAGTACTAACCGCGCCCGACGCTGCTTAATTTCGGTGATCGGACGAGAACCGATGTATTCAGCGTAGTATGGTCGTTGGCGAAAGACGCATGTTTAGAGACGCCTTATATATTTGCTTTGAGCGAATGTCAAGTTGAGAATTTTATGTTATACTAGCTAACAAAAGGCGAGTGACGCCAAAAGCTGTTTAAAAGCTTTTAGTGAGACGTACAAAAGCTGCTCGATAGAAACAAAATGGCTTTCTGTAAGTTTTGTATAAACAAATTTTGTTTACGCAATCAGAAAATTTATGTTACATTATAAAGCAGACACCAAAGTATTATTTTATGGTATGTACATATGTGATTATTTGTTGTTATGATGTACAAGCATCGGCCCAATTGTTGTTATTGGCATTATAACCAACACAACGACTTGCACCATTTGGTCTACTTAGGAAGTTTCTAAATGAAAAAGGTGCGCCGGAGCTAAACCACTTCCATCTAGTGGCGCCTTCCAGATTCGTGCCCGAAGTCCAAAGTGGTTCGGTTAGCGAACTCAATTTGCCGGAACCCAAAAGGAAAGAAAATATTTTAGACTCAGCTTCAGGTGTTTCCAGGTTTACCAGATGATAGCCTTTGGAAGCACAAGCAGCTTGAGCCTCGAACCAATTTAGCTGAAGGTAAAACATAAAAAAAATTATCAATTAAGTTGAGTTTAAGAAAAGCTTAACAATCTTAACTTAACGAAAGCTGACAATGCAAGCGTGTCATTCTGATAGGAAATTTGAAATATGGGCAGAGGTTCTGCTTCGTCCAATCCATCTTGAGCCTAAGCCATCGTGCAACCGAGCAAACCGATTAGAACATTATGTGAAGAGATTCAACGATTTAACTTTAATTTACTAAACCCAAATTGTAGCTAATCGTTGAATGCATTTATCAATGTCATTTGATAAGACCCAAAAAAAAAAACCTTGTTTTAAATTTGTTGCATTTCGTTGCAATGGGAACTTTCCTTCTTTCTTTGTTGGTCGGTCATAAATTGTGCTTACAGTAAATCTCAATTTTAAGCGTTGCGTAAATCCGTTTGCCATTTTTATGGTAAAGTTTTGCGCTAATAATGTTATCCAGTGCTCAGAAGCGTTTGGGGTGCCGCCAAATGCGGAACATGTATCGAAAAAATGTAAAAGCATATCTCATTTAACTCTGCTGTCAGAAAAGGGGTGGTGGTTGGGCGAGGCAGCATTATGACGGGTCAAGGATTGGCAAATGCCACAGTTTGGATGCGGATACTAGAGAGCACCCTCATTTCTAGCAGTAACTTTTTTCTATCCCTGCCCCCAAAGCTCAATGTGCATTTTCTTTATTTTTTCCTTTACTTTTTGTTTGCTGTCCAAAGTGTTTACGAGTCCCATTGGGATTGAACAACAAGAACAAAATGTGCAAGCACAGATCGTTGGGTTTTCTTTTCTTTTATTTTGGAGGGTTGCAGTGAGATATAAAATCAAAAATTGCTGTTGCTACTTTAAGTTAGGGGCACACAGGAGGGCGTATGTGCAATATGATTTCTGTTTCTGTTTGAATTGCATGCCATTTGCATTTGCCAAGGAAACATAAAACTAACTCGTTCAATTTTGTTTACAAGGTTAAGAAAGAGGGTGATTTATTTAAAAATATTTCGCACTCTTAAAAAATCTTTAGAAAATATTTGAATATGTAAAAACATAAAAATGCTTTTTAAACAAAGAGTAAATGATATTCTTCATATCGATAAGAAATTACATTTGTTCAGGTTTGAAATGAAACTTTTGAAGAGAAAACAACAAAAGAGTTAAGTCTAAAATATAGCAAAAACGAAAACTTTCAAAATAAAAATCTCTCTCATACAACTTTTCTATTCTTTCTGTGCTTATAATAAACAATTTGTGCGAAGGATATTGGGAAGGGTTAACAAGGATATAACATAGGTTAGTATTCTATAATATTCTATTAACTAATTTACAAAAACAAAAATTATATTTATGGGTCCTGTGGCGCAATGGATAACGCGTCTGACTTCGGATCAGAAGATTCCAGGTTCGATTCCTGGCAGGATCGAGTTTTTGTTGATAATATGATACATATATTTTTAAATATTATGTAAAACTTTTTAAACGTTTTTGAATAAAATAGAAATTACGCAAAATATTTCATTTCGCCCAACGTGGGGCTCGAACCCACGACCCTGAGATTAAGAGTCTCATGCTCTACCGACTGAGCTAGCCGGGCATTTAGCGTGGTGTGCCTAAATCGTTTTAAATGCCTATCCTTAAGATCAGAAGACCAAATCGCGATTATTTTTCAAATACTATTTATGTTGAAAGAAAACATAAAAATTGTATGTGAACTTCTTTGAGAAAAAATCTTTTTTTATCCCTCCTTTGTATTAAAAGTTTAATGCTGGCTGTTTACTCAATGTTGGGAAGTGCGCAATTAGATTGTAAAAGTTGTTGACAAGATGACATGATCTATTAGCTTTGGTTATTTGTCTTTGGCTGCTTGGATGCTGAAAAAATGGCAATTAAATTGGCTACTGCAGCAGCAAATTGAGAGAGCAAAGTACGAAAAGACGACAAAGTCAAAGGGGAGCGCAAGCAAGCTGAACAAAACTGACAACAAAAGTCACGCAGGATATATGCGTCGTCCTGGCTCTGGCACTAAGGCTAAGGGCCAATAGCTGCTACCACTTAATTTATGCGAGTTGGTGGGAAAGTAGAAGGAAGTGCTTAAGCATGGTAAGGGTAAGGGGGTGGGGCGTGGTGTGCCTTGTGGCCATTTTCGCAGCACGTTAAACGAAGGTCGTCAATTGGCTGAGCAATCGCGTTTAGCTTGCATTTTATAGCTTGCTGGAAGAAATTCATCTTATTCCCACACACAATTGTCCCCCCAAAACACAATGCTTTACATTTGTTCATTCAATTTTCTTGTGCCCCCTGTTAGCCTTGCTCATCAAGGCCACAAACAGATTTACAAGGTTTTAACATGTTGCATTTTCAATTGAAAAATCAAACGTCGGAGTTAAGGAAAAGCAAAGGAATTAACATATAAACAAAGCAAAAAGTACCTCCAAAAAATATATGCCAGCATACATTTAATTATTTTTTCAACTAACTTATCCTTTCGTCCCCTTTCGCCTTCTTCTGGCGTTAAACCTGACTCTGCCTTTTAGCAAGACTTAAAAAAAACACGCAAAATAGTGTATTGGACACAGATGCCAACAACACGCGGTGTTCCCAAGCGGTCCCCCATCTAAGTACTAACCGCGCCCGACGCTGCTTAATTTCGGTGATCGGACGAGAACCGATGTATTCAGCGTAGTATGGTCGTTGGCAAATACCGAGTGCTTAACGTCGAATTTAAGATTTGCTGTTCGTGAATAGAGACTGATAAAAACTGCAATAATGCTTTTTGAGTGGTTGATTTACTTAAATGGCAATATAAGAACAATATTGCCCATTGTAAACAAGAGCTGTTTAATTATGATAACGATTAGTAATGAATTAAGTTATCTAAAAAAAAGGATCAATATCAACTAATCCTTATGACTATTCTATTTAGCGTAGTATGGTCGTTGGCGAAAGACGAGTGACTAGAGAGAGACGCATTATATATTTCTTATTTGTTTATATTTTATTGTGAAGGCAATATGAAGAAAATAATTAACAACAAACCAAATATAATTTATTACTTTTTGAATAAATTAAATAAATAAGTATATATAAAATCAATGCTTTTTATAGTTAAACTTTAAGTTGTTCTAGTTTCCGTTGGCTTTGTTTAAGCAATCGCCACTCATTTAATTAGCATTACATAAGCAAAGACCACTTCTATGCTTTTTCCCCTAGTCTAAAAAGTTGCTTTGCCAAATTACTGTAAGAAAATTTAATGTTTCATTAAGATTTTATCGCTCTTTTATGTTTATACATATTTTGCATACCCTTGCTGACTGTTTAATTGTCCAAAAATAAACTTTTTCTTATAAATATCAGATGAAAGTTGAAAATTTATTGACTCATGTAAAGGAAAACTTTTATTTGTTTTGGGAATTAAAAAAAAGTAAAAATTGCGATTTTAACTTTGCACTCAGTATTATTTTTGAGCTAAAAAAGTTTAATACTTTTGAAAATCTCGTTAGTTTTAAGGAAAGTACTAACAATGATATACAAATTTGATAAAAAAAAAGAGTATTAAGGTTTCTGCTCATCGAAAAAGCTTTTTCTTCGTTGATTTTCTTAAGTCAAAGTCCCATCAAAGCAAAGGACATTAGCTAGAGTCCCCTCCCTCTCTCTATCTCTGTTCAATTAACAATTTCTTGACGTACCACAAGGTTCTGTGGTAAAGTTTCCAGCTAATTACACCCAGCACCCCCGCCACTCCTCCCCAACGTCCAACAAAAAATAGGGAAAAGAAAAACCAATGCAATTTGCTTGTTTATTAATTTAATGTCAATTTGCATGCAATTTTCGCCCAAGGCGAAGGTTTTATCTCTGAGTCTTTAGTTGCACAGTTTGGCTTTTATGATGGTTAATCTAGCGTAATGAAATTCACTGCACACTTTGGCTAATTAAAACTAATGGCCAGCATACCAGTTATGCGTAGTTGTGTGTCAGTTTTTGCGTTTCTTTTGCTGTGCAGGTGCATAAGAAATAAGACCCCAAAAACGAATATTTTGAAATGTCAGTCGTTGAGTGGATTTTGTTGTTCAATGGCATTTTTGCCAATGCAACTCAATAAAAATGAATACGTTCTAAGACCCAAGTGAAGGTAACAAAAGTTTCATATTTGATAGATAAAAGAGAAGCACCAGACCAGACAGATACTCTGTACTTTGGTGTAAGGACCTTAAAAAACCAACGTTTATTTTCATAACTAATTTTCCTGATATTTTTTGGCTGTTTGTCAAAGCCTCATCATGTTTAATTAAGGTACTTACATATATCGATTCTTTTACTATTCTTGATCAAGACTAAAGTGCCCTACACATAGCTCCTTCCTTAATATACCCCATTCATCCTTATAGCCTATAGGGTATAAATATAGCGTGCATCTTACGCGTTTACTAGTTCTCAATAGCAACATGGGGAGAGGAAATAAGTTGGAATCGGTAAATGTATTTCGTATTTGGTATTTGCCTTAGTTTTAGCTCCTTTCTTCCCCCACAAGGTCAGCACAATGTCATTGCAAGCTGTTGCAGCACTTCCACTCCCAACGCAGTTGCTTCCCCAATTTCCCACCCCTTCATTGAAAGCCAAGTCAACTGTAAATTGGCTTAAATGCAGTAAATCATTTAATTTTATGTCATTTCGCATTTTTCTTTCCACGTTGATTTTGGATGTTGTCAGGATACGAAGAAAGCAATTCAGTTGGAAACAGCGCAAAACAACATTATTAAATAGAGAAATAGTGAGAACAATTATTAGTTAAATTTACAATTTAAATAAATAAGTTGTGCAATAAACACCAATAAAAAAGATCCTGCCAAAAGTAGGGAATATTTAGACACGCTGTGCTTAACAATCTATTTTGGTTGAGTAAAACATTTTTATCAACGGAAATACTTTAGTTTCTTAATCCAAATATTTTTTAAAATGAAAAAATAACCATTTCTGCTGAACTAAAAAAGTGTTTTTGATCACGAATGCCAACAACACGCGGTGTTCCCAAGCGGTCCCCCATCTAAGTACTAACCGCGCCCGACGCTGCTTAATTTCGGTGATCGGACGAGAACCGACGTATTCAGCGTAGTATTTTTATTTAGCACCTTGAGGAATATTCAGTTGAGAATTATAAGCGTTCATCGTTTTTGTGAGGTGGTTTTAAAATAGGGGTGGATTTTTGCTAAACGAGGGTGAAACCATGCAAATGAATACAACAATCCTTATACTACTCATTGATAGCCGCATTTTTAAAGACATTTTATATGTATTCCCCTTATTATATTCAGTCACAGCAGTTCAATAAACTGCCTGAAATTGCGTGAGACTGCCTTTTAGAGTTATTAATTTTAAACAAAATAAATAAATAAATAATAAAAAAAAAATATCGAGTTTAATACATATTTATGTTGTGAACAGAAATTTTATTTGGAAAATATTTTATTTGGAAACTACATTAAAACTTTACAACACAAGAGAAAGAGCTTTAACTATGATTGACAAAGTATTGACGAAAACAAGAAGATTGTATATAAGCAGAAAAAACGATAATAATCGTTTAAGGGATTATAAATAAATTATAAAAAAAAGTCATAAAAACGTGTATTGGACACGGATGCCAACAACACGCGGTGTTCCCAAGCGGTCCCCCATCTAAGTACTAACCGCGCCCGACGCTGCTTAATTTCGGTGATCGGACGAGAACCGATGCATTCAGCGTAGTATGGTCGTTGGCGAATGCCGTGTGGCTAAAGTATGTTTATATATTTGGTATTCCTTACAAATGCTAATGTTAAATATATGTTAAATACAAATCTGTTATTAAAATATTTTAAATACATTTACTTAACATTTGCAGATGAAACCATGTTGAACTTTTTTGAATTTATAAGTAAAAATCACGATATTTAATATTTATAAACCAAAGACAGAAAGTATTTGCTAGCAATTCTTAGAGTATACAAAGTAAGAGCTCACAGTGCTTATAATAATAGTTGAACATATGCGACTGCTACTCCAACTATAATTAGCCACGTTATGAGCGCATTACGTTGTTGTTGTTGTTGTTGGGATGCTAACAACTTAATGCCTTCTCAGCACGCTTCCCTATCTAAACATTTAAGTTTCAACTCGCTGACGTTGAGAGTAAATTGACAATTGTATTAAGTGCGTTAAGTGCTACAGCTTGCAGTGTGTGTGTGTGTGTGTGTGTGTGTGTATGTATGCATGTGTGTGTAGTAAAAACAACAAAAAGGGATATTATGACAAGGACTTCACAGCTGTTAGGCGAGAATGCTTTTTATGCGTCAAAGAAAACTTTTAACATGTATTATAGTGAAAACAATTGTTGCAAGTGTTTGTTGTACTGCGGCTAACCCCATTTATGACACATTTGCTTCGAGGTTGCAACGCGCTGTTTGTTCTGAAGGATAATTGTCCACGGGGCATCCTTGCCACATCACGCACCCGTTACCCGTTTCCCCTTATTTATTATTCTCTTCTACCAGGAAAAATGGACAAGGTTAACTGACAAAGTAAATCCAATTGTTTGGCCTTTTATTGAACACATTTGATTGATTAAGTAATCTGCGCGTTAATGTTTAAAAAAAATAATGAAGCATGTCTTAAACTTGTTTAAATTTATAGCTAAGATACGAAAACTTGGGTAATAATCAATAAATAATCGTATATGAAAAAGGGAGAAATAATATAATTAATTACTTCTGGGATAGATTCCTGACCGGAAAAAATAAACGAGTTTTCGGTCATAAAAAACGATATTAAGGAACCAAAAAATCTTCTGTATTTATTTATTAAGTTGAAAGCGAATAACGAAACATTTCGTTGTTAAGTTAAATAATATTTACCTAGGACAAAACTTAATCGGGTTCAAAACCAAACATCTTATCTCCATTATTTTTTACAAACATGCATATTTTTATTTTTTTTAATACATTTTTAAATGCTTCCAGTTTTGAGGTAATGAAACTGAGTCTTTTTTAAAAAAATTTCAGTTTCTCACCCTTTTCTAAACCTTTGAATATTTTTTTTCTCATAGTAAAGCTATTTTTTTTTTTGTAATATTGAACTAAATAATAATAGTTAAAGAGTGGTTTAACATTAAGATAACAAGAGGATATCCGGGTCTTATAATCACGAATTTATCGTCACTTGGGGTTTCTCCTATCTTAAAGCACTTTAACTACTTTTTCTATTTTTTTAGTAATAAGTTAATTTGCTGAACATTTAAACATTTTGCCAAAAGAACTTAAAGCATGTAATTTTTGTGCTAGTGACAGCACAAAAAATATTCTCTCAAAAAAACCAAATAACCTAAGTTTAAAAGCGAAAAATGTAAGTAAAATTTTTTATTTATTTATTTAAAAAAAATTTACATGTACCTTTCGTTCACTGATACATTAATATAATTAAGAAATGTTTTCTTGTCATTTTCTGCTAGCTCTTTTTGCCAAAAATATTTGACATGATGTGTTTGACAAGAAAAATAATAACAATGCTTTTTATGTGACAAAAAACTGAAATTATATTGAAAAAAAAATGAACATGGTGCCTACATGCTTCCCATACCGGGAATTGAACCCGGGCCTTCCGGGTGAGAGCCGGATATCCTAACCACTAGACAATATGGGATATGTAAATGCGTTGAGCAAATTCGTTACTAGACTTAAATATTGTAACACTCGAATCTGTATGCAACGCATGCTGAAGTTTGTATAACATGGCTAAATGCGTAACTGATACAAATAAAAGACATCATAATTTTAAGAATCCAAGAACAATTATTCAAGACTGCCTTTTAGCAGTCATTAATACTCGTATTTGGTTACGTCTTTGTCAGTTTAACTGCTTGCATAAAGTCGATAGTGCAGTTCATTAAATTAAGAAGCTCAATCACATGTTATACATTATATGAATATGAAACCAAATCATCATAGGGTCTTGTGGCGCAATGGATAACGCGTCTGACTACGGATCAGAAGATTCCAGGTTCGACTCCTGGCAAGATCGAATATTATTTTAATTTATAAATTTTTTTATATGTTAATCATTGATGCTTAATAGAGTGAATAAATAATACAGTGGACCCTCGGTTGACGTATGCCCCGCATTACGCATATTTTGTAAAACGAACACTTTTTTTGGAAAAAAAAAACAAAAAATCTTTTTCATTCGGACATAATGAACTGGAGGGATCAAGAAAACACACTCATCTCTGTTCTTGATCAATGAGTGGAGTGCTCAAGCAAAGACTGTTTTTTTTCGTTTTCTTTTTGCTCGGCTCTTCCAAAGGCCGTTTTGGTGAACACAAACATCCTGTGTCTTCTGCGTCGGTCTACTTCGTACTACAGTCGAACTCCCATAGAACGATCTACGACATAGTTAAAAATAAGAACTCTGCAATTTGATTCAGTCAAAAACCCATTCAATATACATAACAAAATTTCTCTATAACGAAGTTTCTCTTGAGATTCGTTATATGGAAGTTTGACTGTATATATGTATAACTAATTTTACAGCAATTACGCACATAGTACATGTATGTACATATATAGAAAGACTCTTTGTTATGTGTTGAGCGTTATTTGCGAGCTCTGATTACATGTAAAATTTCAGTCGGTGTCAATAAAAGTTCATATTCAAACATACTTTTAGAGAGTATTTTTTTTTTCGACCTGGGACGCATATGGGAATAACGAACTTTTTGGATAACGAACAATATGCTGGAACCAATTAAGTACGTTTACCGAGGGTCCACTGTATATGTAATTTTAAAACACTGAAATCTGGCTAATCCGATATTTTTTTGTACAAACTTGTCGGATTGCCCAGTTTTCCGGATTATAAAGGCGAAATGACCGACCTGTATGGTCCGACAAAATGAAAAAAAAAACAAGTGCCGCATAGTTAATTTTGGCTATGCCAAGACTGTGATACCCTTCACACATGGACTAATTTTTATTTTTTTTTTTTTTTTTGATAGTACGATATGGTATATTTGTATGGTGGCTATGTCGTAGAATGCTCCGAGAGGGATGAAATTTCATAGTAAACAAACCCGACATGATCTAAGCAATCTTTGAAAGTTTAATCAAGATCGGTTCAGCAGTTTGGCCGGAAATCGTGTTGAAACAGACAGACGGACGGACGGACGGAAATCAATTCCTGAGCTCGTCCTGATCATTTTGACGTATAGTTTGTGGGGTCTCCCATCATCAATCCGCAAGCTGTCCAGCAAGCAAGCAAAGATGAATCTGCCTCTAATCGAAAATAACTAAAATTATAAAATTAGTAGTTGGAATACTTTTTGATTTTCTTTTTTAAGTAATTTAATTGATTACTAATCGTCATCATAATTAAACTGCTCTGGTAAACTAACAACAGGCAATGTTGTCCTTATTGCAGTTTTTATCAGTCTCTATTCACGAACAGCAAATCTTAAATTCGACGTTAAGCATGCTACATTCGCCAACGACCATACTACGCTGAATACATCGGTTCTCGTCCGATCACCGAAATTAAGCAGCGTCGGGCGCGGTTAGTACTTAGATGGGGGACCGCTTGGGAACACCGCGTGTTGTTGGCATCCGTGTCCAATAAACAGTTTTTT
>JARNME010000404.1:75051642-75268182 GCA_030179655.1 Scaptomyza flava | reverse complement strand
TTTTTGTTTTCTAACCGTACTAAAAGGCAAAGAGTCTAATGTAACACAAAAAGATATAAAAAAGACAAAAAGGGGGCAAAAGGATTAAACGATAAAAAATACATGGTTTTTAACATCTAAAACAGGATACCGCAAGCACTTTTCTAAGAAGAACTTAAATAAGATGAATAAAAACAAGTGCGGCATAGTTAATTTTGGCTATGCCAAGACTATGATACCCGTCACACATGGGTTAATATTTGTTTTTTTTTTTTGATAGTATGATATGGTCGATTTGTATGGTGGCTATGTCGTAGAATGCTCCGAGCGGGATGAAATTTCATAGTGAACAAACCCGACATGATCTAAGCAATCTGTGTGAAAGTTTCATCAAGATCGGTTCAGCAGTTTGGCCGGAAATCGTATTTAAACAGACAGACGGACGGAAATCAATTTCTGAGCTCGTCCTGATCATTTTGATATGCAGTTCATGGGGTCTCCCATCATAATTTTTAAGGCGTTACAGATTCATGACAAACTCAATATACCCTGTTTCACATGTGTGAAGGGTATAAACAAACGTCAATACATATGTGTGTGTAGAATGATTTAATAAATTAGTTAAAACCGTTGAAAATGTCGAATTATAGAATGGTTGCCGGATTAACGAAGTCGGAAAAAATTAAAATATTGTCAGACTAGACAGGAGCCAGATTGCAGTGTATCGTTATGTGAAGTGCTTGTTTTGTTATTACGGCTTGTATCATTAGTAAGGTAAGTTACCAACAACTCAGTTTTCAACGTCATTAGCTCAACTTATTCCAAAAACTCAACACTTATAAAAAGCTGGCGTAATTTATTGAGCTTTTGACTTCGAGCCAACAGCGGTCCTGTGGCGCAATGGATAACGCGTCTGACTACGGATCAGAAGATTCCAGGTTCGACTCCTGGCAGGATCGAAAAGATATTATATTTTCCAAGTTATTTTTCAACTAATTTACTTATTGCCTCACAGTTGACGCTCCTTAAATTCAGTCCAAACGTGACAGCAACTTTTTATGCGTTTTGAATACGTGCAGCAAATGGATTTAAGTTTGTTGCAAGATGCTCTTGAAGAAGTGCGTGGCCAGCAACATGAGATGTGGGGAAAGTTTGCTCGGGGCTTTCAATGGCAAAGTTTAGCTACGGTGGCTCAAAGCAAATCAAGTGGCGTCATGTGGAGTGTGTGGATTATATGTCGCATTTATGCTAAACAGAAAAATTGTCAAAAGTGGTCAAAGGGAAGAGGAAAGTATCGAATTTCCGCTGCATTTTCAAATCCCACAAGCCAAGGACATTTGAGGTGACACAACCCTAAATGGCGTTTCCTAAAATGGAATGTGCTTATGCGTGTAAGTGTAGCACGCAACTTTTTATTCTTTCTGATTTGCATAATAGCAGAAAGTTGTAGTCGAAGAACAAGCAACGATTTTGTGACATTTGCAAAGAGTTGTAAAAATTCTGGTCTTAAAGTCACTTATTAAATTTTTCATAAAAAGTCCTAAAAACATTTAAATTTATAAATAAATTAAAGTATAACAATAAAAATGTATGTTCCCATACCGGGAATCGAACCCGGGCCTTCTGGGTGAAAGCCAGATATCCTAGCCACTAGACCATATGGGAGGCGGTGGTTGAAGAAGCAAATAACGTTATACAAAGTTACTAAACGTTAGAACTCCATTGTACAAAGTATAAATTTAATAAAAATTAAGTAAACATTTTAGTCAATAAAGTTCAACAGCCAATCTTCAATACAACGAATTAATTAAGAGTACACTGCTTTTTGGTTTAAATTTTCTGTGTGTTTCTGCTCTCCATACATCGAATTTTCCTACAGCGAATATTTCTCTGTATTTTTGTTGAGGGTGTAGCTCGAGTTAAACGTTTTTGATTATTGTCTCTTATAATTCACGAACGCATTAAAAACAGTAAAAAAAAAACAACACATTTTTTACATTTACCGTTTTATTTTCGCGCTCTTGCTTGTTTTCTGATCTTCGCCGGCGTCAGTGAAATTTGGTGGTGATTTATTTTAGTCAGGACTCGAAGAAGTGTCGAGGCGCGATTACTGTTTCAACTTTGATCGTTGCGTACATGCTTCTTGTCGCCAGTTATACGTACAAGCTGATTATTGAAAAAAAATTTTTGGGTAATATTTTAGCTTGTTTTTGTCATCTTCCCACCAACAACAGAGTTTTCATAACTTGGCAAACCAAGCTTCCGAGCAGTTCTTAAAATGACCAATATTGCTATAATATAGAGAAGCAATAAATAAAATATTCGATCCTGCCAGGAGTCGAACCTGGAATCTTCTGATCCGTAGTCAGACGCGTTATCCATTGCGCCACAGGACCCGTTGTGAAATTGCAGCGTAAAACGATTCAAGTTTCAAAGCAGTGTAAAATGTTGTCAAAAGCACAAGCAGTTTATGCAAGCAGTTATAGATTTTAATAATACATAAAGACTAAACTATATGCATATTAATAGAATTAAAGGTTTTTTTTCCAGTAACACTATTTTTTTTTTTATAAATATTTAGGTTTGCGTATGTGAAAAGATAGAGATATATCTAAGTGCATTATAACTTACACAACAAGGTATGGTAACGATTTTTCTCTCCTGGTGTTGCCACACAGCGACGTCACAACGTTTGCAACGGCAGTGCCAGCAGCAACTGTTGGCATCAACAACAAACTTTCGGTTCAGTTTCTCTTTGGCACTCAATGTGTGCAGTTCATTGGCGACGCAATAACGCCGACGTATGTATGTATTTGAACTGGACGCTAAACAGTTTAACGTGCGCGCGACGTAAGCAAAAGCTAAACATAAAAACAAGTACGAATACAAATGAGGAAGCTCCTATCAAATAATAAATAAATCATACAAAATACATATGTACCAACAAACAAAACTTGTTTAAAACAAAAATATTATATTGAATAGAATTTGTATTGGCCATTCGTGCGAGTTTCTGTGTGTTGTGTGAGTGTGTGTACAATAATAAATACATACATACATATGTAGGTATTAAATAAATGCAAATGCAGACTATAAATGCTTTTAACGGTAAGTGCAGCTAAATACTTACATATGTCCCCTTTCCCCTCACATTAGTGTTGTATACAATGGATATGAATTATACCCGCTGCTGCTGCTGCTTATTCCTCGCTTCTTTGCTTTTTGTTCGCGTTGCCTATTCAGTTTTTCACATACATTTTTGTTTTCATCGTCTGCTTCTGCCTCGGCGCAAGCAGAGCAAAAGCCCAAAAACCAAACCCAAACGAAACGAAACGAAATTGAAACGAAAATTGAACAAGAAGCAGAACGAGAAGGCAAGGCGGCATAAAAGCAAAAAGCGAAAAGCTCAAAGATTGGGGCTAGGGCTAAGGCAGACGTCGTTCCATTGTTGTTGTTGTTGTTGTTGTTGTTTGTTTAGCTGTCGTTTCTCCATTTACATGCATGTATGGATTTGTGTGTGTGTGTGTTTTGTGTTTCTCTTGCGCTCTTGCATTGTCTATCAGTGCTGTCAGCTTTTGAGTTGAATTTCGGCAAAAGTAGCTAATTTTTAAAGCCAAATTTTTGTTTGCCTAAAAAATCTATTGTGGCAACACTGTTTGTTGTTGAGACAGTCACGCTATTATTGCTCTGGCGCTGCTAAATGTGTGTGTGTGTGTGTGTGAGTTTTTGTTGTTCTAGGCCTCCACACAGCGACCTGCTCTCACTCTCTCTCTCTCTCTCTCTCTCTCTCTCTCTATCGCTGTCTTTTAGTAGGCATCTCCAACTAGTGCTTCTTTAGTTGCGGCGTTAACTCGTTTGGCGACTTGTTTTGTTTTTGCTGCTATACAACAAAATTAAAACGTTGTAGCACATAAAAATAGTCTGCTAGAAGAATTGTTGACTTCCCTTTTGACAAACATGCGCCGGCCCACAAATGACGGTGTTAATTTGTACATATACATATGTAAATATAAAAATATATATTTGTATAATGTTCATGAATAAGTTGCCTACAATAAGACGATATTCTTAAAAACTCGGGTTACAATGGAAGACTTGCAAAGAAAACTTTTACAAGTTCTTCCGGTAACAAAAGGAAGTCTATTGTGAATGTGAAAGAATAAATCGTAAAGCGACATACATACAAAGATATATGTACATACAATATATATGTATTTACGTCTTAGTAGTCGGATTTTAAAAGTAACTTCGTTTAGGGTAAAATTTTCAAGTTTAAAAGTTTGTTTTGAAGCATTCTTGTTTATTTATAGTATTGTAATTTAACTTAAATTTTTCCAGTTTAAAAATTTGTACAAATTCTTGCCTAACACCAAAGTATTTGAAATTTTGTATCTTGTAAGACTTTTTATTATTAGGTAAATATTAAATGTTCTTTATAATAATCTTTAGGACATTCAACTTTTAAAAAATTGTTTTAAAATGTTGAGATTTGCTTAAACTGAATAGTTAAGTTCTCTGAAAACTTTCAATATTATTTTTATATTCTTAGCCAATAAGATTTTCAAGAAAGACAATATTTTGTACTATATTCTGTATCTTTTTTATAGTTTAAGCCGCCTTCTCTGAACCATCTTGTTGTCTTGCCCATTCCAATAGTCCCATTAACCTGCTCAATCGCAAAACTTGTCTGGGGCATTAAATAGGCGTCAACCATTTTGGCTTGTTGCAGCTTCGTTGAAAGCGAAAATAGCGTTAAAGAAAACAAAAAAAAAAATTGTGCTAGCTGCGCTTGCTTGGGCCTGAGAAGTCTTTTGCGAATGAATCTTTCAGATACATATCTAAAACTGCCACATAGAGCAAGCAGCAGCAAAAGAACCAGACACAAGTAACTAAATATACATATATAAACATGCATAACACAAACAGATACATACATACATATATGTATACTTAATGTATGCACGCCTGTGTCTCTAGGTTCCCGCTTGCAATTTCATTTTCATTGCAACTTCATGCCCCTGACATCGGCCCATGTCAGCGCAGCACCAACAGCCTCCACCTTCTCTTCCTTCGTTTCCTGCAAAGACCCTTGCTGCAGTGCAAAATAAACACACACACACACAAACTGTTTCAGTTTTTTGCTTTTTTTTATTATTTTGTGTTTTGCTGTCTGCTCGTTTCTACGCTCATTCTTGTAAAATTGCAAGTTGCTGCTCGACGGCCTATTGAAGCTTTGCTGTCTGCGTCGCTGCTAGTGCACTCGGCCATGCAGTTGAGCGCTGCCTCTCTGTCTCTCCCTCTCCCTCTCTCTCTTCGCATGCTTTTGCTGCCTTGCAAGTGTGTGAGCGAGCGAGGGCGAACAAGCGAACGCTCTGCTTGCCCTAACCTACACCACAGAAAATTTATTGCGTCGGCTCCACTTCCACTCACACAAACACTCACATCCACACACAGCCATACACTTGATTTCTCATATGTTCGCCCTCGTACCTCGTACCTACGAGGCACACATTTTTTAGTCTGCTTTTTCTTGTTGTTGTTGTTGCTGTTGGTTTTATTTTTATTTCTTCATTAATTTTCGTTGTGGTTTCATTAATGCAATGTAACGTAATTTTTGTTGTTGCTCGCAATTCTAATGTTGTACCTCTCTCTTTTTTTTCGTTGTAGAATTATAATCAATCGTTACGATTAAAATTTAATTTGTAGCACATGCGGTGATCGGGCAAGCGTGCAAAAATTTAAATGGTACCCTTAAGAATTCTTAGTTCTGAGGTAAGTCCAGAATGTCAGATTAGCTAGTTTTTATTGGCTAGTCGTGAGGCCCATTAGCTCAGCTGGTTAGAGCGTCGTGCTAATAACGCGAAGGCCGCGGGTTCGATCCCCCCATGGGCCAATGTAAATCATACTTTTTGAAACAGATTTTTATTTTCTTATCATCCTTTTTTTTTACTTAAGAATAAAGTTATGCAATTTGCTTAATTTGATAATAAAAGTATTCAGTTTAAAATTTTTTTTTTTAAGCTTCAAAGATCCTCAAACATTTTATTCGACCAATTTTTGAATAAAGTTTACGAACGAACTGTGTATAACATGGCCCATTAGCTCAGCTGGTTAGAGCGTCGTGCTAATAACGCGAAGGCCGCGGGTTCGATCCCCCCATGGGCCAATAAAGATTTGTTTTTGTTGCCATATAACAAATCCTGACAAAGTCCTCTATAGAATGATATTAAAATGTATATGATTAAAGAAGAAGTAATCACATTTTGTTTTAGTATTGACATATACCCAAAACCTAATAAGTTCTTGAATAAATAATCATAATATCTACGAATAAAAATTAATTCAAAATACCAACTAATGTGTTGGCCCATGGGGGGATCGAACCCGCGGCCTTCGCGTTATTAGCACGACGCTCTAACCAGCTGAGCTAATGGGCCAGTTGTCAACGCCGTGACAAATACCTTATTAGAATATATTCTGCTTATCCCAAAGATTAAAAGAATAGAAAAATGATTAGAAGGGATGTAAAAAGTTAAATTTCGCCCAACGTG
Organism: Scaptomyza flava; assembly: GCA_030179655.1. Taxonomy (NCBI): domain Eukaryota; kingdom Metazoa; phylum Arthropoda; class Insecta; order Diptera; family Drosophilidae; genus Scaptomyza; species Scaptomyza flava. The sequence goes on along the minus strand of JARNME010000404.1, from coordinate 75,261,652 downwards.
GGGCTCGAACCCACGACCCTGAGATTAAGAGTCTCATGCTCTACCGACTGAGCTAGCCGGGCTAGTTGGCTGAAGTCGGCTAACGCACTATCTCGGTATAACGCAAACAATTCTGTATACGTGGCAACGCTAGATTTTCAAACAATTATTTATAGGCGCGCTTTGTTTGCAGATTTTAGTTTTGATTAACTTCTCATTTCCTTTCTCTCATTCATTTATTCCACTGCTCATGATGGCTCCTGTTGTGCGCTGCATTTTACTGCTTCCAAATGGAAATGGTGCATAAAGTTACGCGTCTACCTCAATGCTGTGAAGGGGTTAAAGTCTTTTTTATGTCCGACAGTCGCCGCCGCCCCCGCCTAAGGGCCAAGCAATTTGCTATGAAATATTAAAACGAAACAATGTGCGAAAGGAAACAAAACAAAATGTAGGCATGCATATGAAACAGAAACTCAGACATAAATCGCTATGTGTGTGTGTGTGTGTGTGTGAGGAAAGGGAGTCATGATGGGACAAGCAAGAAAAAATCGAAGAGAAACGAGCGGGCAGACAGAAAGGGAGACAGAGAGAGAATGGCAGTGAGAATATGATAGAGAGAGAGAGCAGGCAGGCAGGTTTAGTTAATCAGCCTAGCAGACGGCTTTTCAGTTGCGCTACAATCAAAAGTGTTGTGCGTATCGAAATGGTAAAGTACTTAAAAATAAAGTATTAACAACTTATGAAACTAATATGCTTTGTCTTAAGATGTTGAAGCAAATGCTTTAATAAATTAATCAAACTTAAAATCTTTGAGAATGACGTACATATGTATGTACATTTTTGTAATTACAATATGTATATATAAGATGTCAAATTAAGGAGAAATTAAATTTTTTTTAATAAAATATTTGTATTTTCAATCAACACTGTTTTTAAAGTCAAATGCTTATGTCAGTAGAAACGACAAGTAAGAAGGCTCTAGTGAAGATATCACGACTAAGCGATACCCTTCACCTAACCTATACTTAATTGCGATAATGCATGTTAACTAAACCTTAATCTTTATTATCTCCAGTGTTTTTTATCCGAATTCAATACAAATGTCACAGAGTTTCATTATTTTGTCTACAGATTCTAAAACAATTTTAAAGTTTTGCTTTTTTTTCGGAAACCGGAAAAGCTATCTATAATTTGAAACAAACTTGTTCTTCCTTTGGTGTTGTTCCTAGAATCTAACATTTTTTTCTGAGATCGGCGCATTCATACAACCAGAAAGACAGACGGACGAACGAACGGATGGGCAGGCCGTCATGGCTACATCAACTCGGCTGTTGATGCTAATAAAGAACATATACCCTGAATGGAGTCAAGGAAAAACCAATCTACCCTTTTAACACATTTTATCTGCTCAGGGTATGAAAAGGGCAAATGAAGCATAGCTTATTTTAGCAGACAAATTGTTTATTTTTGTTGTAGGCTGCGACTTAGCGACTCCTCCATGTTGAGACTCGAGTCCAGACCTACCGCACATAATTTGCCTGTCAGACATACTTTTATAAGTACGCTCCCCGCCTAGTCTCTCTGTTTCTCTTGTGTTTGTAAGCGCATTTTTTATGGCATGGGCAATAATGGCAAATGGTCTGCTGTAGCAGACAAGGCCAAATAGATTGGGGTAGGTTTATGTAAGGCTTGCTAAAAAATTTAAAAATTAAACCTACTTGTTCGGCAGGATTACTAAAATAGTTGATTTTCGCCCAACGTGGGGCTCGAACCCACGACCCTGAGATTAAGAGTCTCATGCTCTACCGACTGAGCTAGCCGGGCAGTTGTCGAATAGATAAAAATTTTAGCACATCGGAAACATTATAATAAATATATAAACCTCATATGTAGAATTCGAAATTTTCAATTAACTCCGAACGTTATATAGAAAACTAAATTTTTAGATAAGCTTGAGCTTGCAATCTACGTTTGTCAATAAATGAACCTTAAAAACTGAATAAACATGGTAAAGAAGTGTTTATCTAATGCTATTAAGGTATGAATTCTAAGAAAATTAAGTCTACAGATTCTTTGGTATCCACGTTTGTAGTACAAACCATCCTTTCAAGGTTGTTTTGAAATTTAGAAAAAATAAATATGTAATTAAAATAGAAAAAGTTTGAAGATTCTATAATCTTAAAATATCTTTGTCAAAAAATCCATTGCAATAAATTTACGTAAAGATAATTTTCGTCGATCCTCTCAGCGCCCGGCTAGCTCAGTCGGTAGAGCATGAGACTCTTAATCTCAGGGTCGTGGGTTCGAGCCCCACGTTGGGCGAATTGTAACCTTTTGCTTACAATTTTTAGTTTTTTTCCCCAATTTTTAGAATTTTTTCATTTCATATTCTAGTATAGAATGCACTTATACAACGGCAATGCATTGTTGATTAAAACAAAACTGGTGTCTGTGGTAAAAATAAAGAGATTTGAATATTGATATGAAATATCGAGAATCAATGGCCAGCGACTGATAGATAGAAAACGAGAAAAACGTAGAGAGAGGAAAAGCATGTTTAGAAAACGCATAATTTTATATGTCATAGCATCAAACGCTAAATTAAAAATGAAAACGGGTACAAAAAAATATCAAAAACGTTTCTCCTTGCCATGCAAATGAATGAAACGAGGCGAATGACTGAACTTAACCTCAAAACACCAAACACAAACACACACGCCATAAAAATACCTCCACTAAAAACAATGCATACGTTATTTGTTTGGGTATCTGTCGATTTCCTATATGGACTTTTGATTATTTTGTTTTGACTTTGCAAATTGCATTTAATGTAGCGACAAACAAATAACAATACGAATTTAACATACAAATTCGCAAAGATTGCACAATTTTTTGCAATGAATGGCAAACGAAATAATTTAACGTGTATTTATTGCTAATAAAATACATTTATAACTACCTGGAACTATAGACTCGTAGATTACAACGTATGTAAATATTTATTCAGTCAAACTTCCATATAACGAATCTCAAGGGGACAAGAAAAAACTTCATTATAGAGAAAATATGTTATATAGAACGGGTTTCTGACTTCATCAAATTGCAGGATTCTGGTTTCTGACTTCCTTGTATCGAAAGTTCGTTGCACGGAAGCTCGATATATGGAAGTTCGACGAACATACCTAGTTTATTGCTCTTCCAACTATATTTACCAACACTGCCAAACTCAAATGCAATTTTGAGCTAGATTCTTTCAACTCCCATATTGTCTAGTGGTTAGGATATCCGGCTCTCACCCGGAAGGCCCGGGTTCAATTCCCGGTATGGGAAAGCATGTAGGCACCATGTTCATTTTTTTTCAATTGAATTTCAAGTGGGAACATTGGTATGGGAACATTGTATGGTGTTTATGATTTTTTTTTATAAGGTAGCTCCCTTGATATCTCGACTATTTTGTATAAAGTCCTGTTGTTTCACTCCTCTGCATTAAGTTTCAGTTCCCCTTTCCGTTTGTGCGCGCATGACGAAACGCATCAGCTAAGAGTTGCTTGACAGCCGATCCTGAGCGATATGTCTGCAGCCAGTTTTGTTTGTTGGCCACCAAACAAGTTTTGTAAACAAACGACATTGGGCGTGTTTATATTACAGATGCATGCTGTGATCGGGCAAAACATCAAAAAAGCTGCTGTTCGCCCCCGGGTGGACTCGAACCACCAACCTTTCGGTTAACAGCCGAACGCGCTAACCAATTGCGCCACGGAGGCAGGTGACAGGTTGCAGAATAAATACCAAACATATTCCGGCACAGTGAAAAAAAAAATAAAGACGATACGATCTTTACGATAATTTAAGTATGTATAGTTTTTTTTTTTTAAGTAAATTTGTGAACAACTAATATGTTAAATAAATTATTAATACTTACATATTGATACTAAATTTAAAAAATAATGCACTGAAGTAAAATACTTTTCGATCCTGCCAGGAGTCGAACCTGGAATCTTCTGATCCGTAGTCAGACGCGTTATCCATTGCGCCACAGGACCCGTAGAATGAATCGCCATACTTAAGGCTTTTGGTGTGAAATGAAAGCTTTAAGCTTAGTGCTCGTTGGTTTTTTTGAGCTCTCAGTTTTGATGTTTTTAGTTTTTCGTAATCATTATTCTTTAAATGAAGTGATCTATCCAACTTTTAGACTAATTAAGTGCAAGGTTGTTACAAAAATTCTTTTTTGTACTGAAAGTGAGTGAAATAATCATTGTTCATGGTAATTAAAGATGTCTTTAACATAAAACAATAATACTATAAACAATAATACTTTAAAAAGAGGTTAAAAAGCTTACCAATTTTCAATAATAAATGTAAAATTATGTTATTATTAAAGAACTCAACTAGTGTATGTGTATGTTGTTTAAAATGTATAATAAACACGGAACCTAAGGGTTCTTAAATACATTTATTCACATTGCGTGTTGCAGCTGTTAATTCACATTAAAATTCTCAACACTGCGCCCTTTTAAAGCCTGTTCAGCTTTCCACTCCTTTATATGGCACTTCAAATTTTCTGCACCTTAAATTGGCCATAAAATATGCAAAAATCTTTTCAGCAAGTCATACGCTAACATGCCAACTGACCGTACCCTTAAATAAGAACTCAACGAGAAGGGAAAAAAAGAGTTGAAAATTAAATTTTGCAGCCCCACCCACAATTTGCAAAAGCGCACAAAACGCTTTTCATAATGCACGAGTGAAATTTATCGATTTTGAATTTTTATTTTTGTTTCTTTCTCAATTTCCTTGTGCACTGCGTTTTCAATTCCATTATACGGCACGTCGAGACGCGCGTCCTTGCCACCCATTAAAAAGCCACCCAAAAACATTGTCGTCGTCGCCATGGCGGCCAAACCAGGTGGAAGACCTTTCCATTGCTCTGTCTGTCTCCCTATCGTTCAAGTTGTGCCTTTCTCCCGCCAATCCTAAATCAGATTCGGTCTTTACTCTGTGGCCATGTCAATGCCAAACCATCCGGCTCTGACTGCCAACCATGGCCTACAAAATGTTAAGAGAGAAGTATACCAAGCAACTTCTTATTAAAAGTTAAGCAGACGTCTTTCGCCAACGACCATACTACGCTGAATACATCGGTTCTCGTCCGATCACCGAAATTAAGCAGCGTCGGGCGCGGTTAGTACTTAGATGGGGGACCGCTTGGGAACACCGCGTGTTGTTGGCAACGTCCATAATACTTTTTTTTAAAATAATTTTTTAAATATTTATGTATTTATTATTATCGTTTTCCGCTTTTATACAATCTTCTTGTTTTCGTCAATACTTTGTCAATCACAGTTAAAGCTCTTTCTCTTGTGTTGTAAAGTTTTATTGTAGTTTCCAAATAAAATATTTTCCAAATAAAATTTCTGTTCACAACATAAATCTGTATTAAACTCGAAATTTTTCTTATTATTTATTTTGTTTAAAATTAATAACTGTATACGGCAGTCTCACGCAATTTCAGGCAGTTTATTGAACTGCTGTGACTGAATATAAAAAGGGGAATACATATAAAATGTCTTTAAAAATGCGGCTATCAATGAGTAGTATAAGGATTGTTGTATTCATTTGCATGATTTCATTTTCGTTTGGCAAAAATCCACCCCTATTCTAAAACCATCCAACAAACACGTTGAACGCTTATAATTCGCAACTGAATATTCCTCAATGTGCAAAATAAAAGCATTTGTTAAGCATGCGACATTCGCCAACGACCATACTACGCTGAATACATCGGTTCTCGTCCGATCACCGAAATTAAGCAGCGTCGGGCGCGGTTAGTACTTAGATGGGGGACCGCTTGGGAACACCGCGTGTTGTTGGCATCGTCCATAACATTTTTTTTTTCACAATAATTTTTATTTGTTGTAAGATAGTTTAGCAATAAAGTTAAAGCATATTTATTTATGTTTCTACCTTTAGAATTTCAATTATAAATTGTGATACTATTTTTGTGAAATTATTATGAGAGAGTTTTTACAAAAATGTTCATATATATTTTATAGTAAAGTTTAACAGCTGTGCCGATTTTAAGTCTCTTAATACGTTATAAATAACTTGATATTACATATTTAGTTAAAAGTAAGTTGTATTTGTTGTTTGAACAGGACTCTCCATACGATTTAACAAGTAAGCTCATTATTATGCTTATTTCAATGCAGTAAAAGCTAAAGTACGAGTATCAGAACCAATTTATAGCGTATCTTCTCGCATGTCCAGTTTCGTTTGCCTTTCTTTCTAAGTATTCTTTCCAGTTAGCAGTTAGCTTTTTTTGCATCGTTAGTTTTTTGACGATGATGATGTGCAGTCGTTCTCTTTTGGCCCACAAATTGGCGCATTGTTTGGGTCAAGGATGCAAGGAAACAGAGGAAATGGCACACTGTTTTATTTGCAAAAAACTTGCAGAGAGCTTGCCACAGGATGTGGAACGTAAAAGGCTGCTGCTGCTTTTGCTTTGCACATTTTTTTGGCGGCACTTTGGGTTTTGAAAGCTTTGAACTTTTAAGAGGCGTGTTAACATTGTTTCCCCCCCTCCCCCCCCTCCCTCCCACATTGCAAACCAGACGCCATTTCCCTACTCTGCGAGAGGGGTCAGCTTTGAGTTCACACTTTGTGAGCGCCAAAGCAAAGGAATTTCAATGCTGGCTTGCATATTTTGTGAATGTGCAGCATGCATAAAACATGAAAAAATGTCTGGCCGAACAAAAAAGTCAATAAATGATAACTCCGTGGAGTGTTCCCCATAAGTATATGAGAAGCGTAAGGGTTGGCAAAACTGACAAGTCAGATTTTTAATAGGATTTTCTTTGTAAGCATATCAAAATCATAAAGCTTCTACAGTACGACCTCGGCTAACGCAACCCTCGTTACACGCAAAAAGTAAATATTTTTTAACATCTTGAACAGGAATTGGATGCCGCAAGAACTTTTTAAAGAACAATTTAGTCAGACACTTAGATAACTGCACTGGAGAATAACCGTACAAGGACCAAACGAGTGTAACGGTCCGGTACAATGTTTGAACTGCCAGGAGTCCGGGCATACAAACTCCTACACTTTGCTAGGCATGCGAAGTTTTTGGTGATGTGCATAAGGCCGCAAGCTGCCCAGCAAGCAATCAAAGATGAATCATCCTCTAATCAAAATAATAAAATTAGTAATTAGAAAATTACTTTTTGATTATTTTATTTTTTTTAAGTAACTTAATTTATTGCAAATCCTAATTGTAATAAAACAGCTCTGGTTTACAACAGGCAATGTTGTTCTTAAATTGCCGTTTAAGTAAATTAACCACTCGAAGAGCCTTATTGCAATTTTATCAGTCCATATTCACGAACAGCAAACCTTAAATTCGACGTTAATCACACGACATTCGCCAACGACCATACTACGCTGAATACATCGGTTCTCGTCCGATCACCGAAATTAAGCAGCGTCGGGCGCGGTTAGTACTTAGATGGGGGACCGCTTGGGAACACCGCGTGTTGTTGGCATTCGTGTCGAAAAACACTTGTTTTTCGTTTTTTTTTTTTTAATTTTTTTTTAAATTATTTATGTATTTATTACCTCCCAAACGATTATTATCGCTTTTCCACTTTTATACAATCTTAAAGCTCTTTCTCATGTGTTGTAAAGTTTTAATGTATTTTCCAAATAAAATTTCTGTTCACACCATAAATATTAATCTCGAAATTTTTTTCGTTTATTATTATTAATTTGTTTAAAATAAAAATAGTATAAGGCAGTCTCACGCAATTTCAGTCAATTTATTGAACTGCTGTGCCTGAATATAATAAGGGGAATGCATATAAAATATCTAGAAAAAAGAGGCTATCAATTAGTAGTAGAAGATTGAATTCATTGGAATGATTTCATTTTCGTTTGGCAAAAATCCACCCCTATTCTAAAACCATCCAACAAACACGTTGAACGCTTATAATTCGCAACTGAATATTCCTCAATGTGCAAAATAAAAGCATTTGTTAAGCATGCGACATACGCCAACGACCATACTACGCTGAATACATCGGTTCTCGTCCGATCACCGAAATTAAGCAGCGTCGGGCGCGGTTAGTACTTAGATGGGGGACCGCTTGGGAACACCGCGTGTTGTTGGCATTCGTGTTCAATTAACACTTTTTTGGCAGAAGTAACTACAAAATCAGTTTATTTATATATTTCTAGAAACACTTTTATGTTCAAATTAAATTTTCTTTGAGTTTAGATAATGAGTGCGTTTCCCCTTCAACTTTAGAAGTTGTATTCTACTTGTAATTGTTGCCTCAAGTATCATGACTATGGATCTAATTTATAAGTATGTCGAAAACCTTTTTGTTGTTGTTGTTGCCAACCCCCACAGACAACCAACAGCTGTTTTAACTCTTTTTCTCTCTCTCAAACGAAAAACCATTTGACCTACCAGTGTCATTTACACAGGTGTAAATGGCATGCACGGCATTCCACATACCAGGCTGGGTGCATCTTTCCCACCTTATCTGCTTTTCAGCTTTACAGCCCATGCAACTGCCACTCGTCGTCACATGATGCATCCGCTGACATAGCAAAAAAAAATATATACAAAAAACTGCTAAAATACATCTTCTATAACCATCCCCGCCTCCACTTCCGTTTGTACAACGCCCTAAAACAAAAAGAACAAAAAAATTTACTGAAACGAGAGTGAATGCAATTATGCCGCTGCTGCTTTTGCTGTTGCGTCTCTGCCACCAGCGCCAAAAATAAACATGCTGCGTTAAATAGGCCGTCGCAAAACAACTCGTCTAGTATACTAGTTTGTTGTTGTATTAGTTGAGGGCGCTCTCTTGGCGCTCTCTACTACTGCTACTGCTGCTGCTGCTGCTGCTCTCGCCAAGTGCAAGAGCAGGCCTTTGCATTATTGCTGTAATTTACGTCATGCACTGGGCACCTATTTAGTTTGCTCTCTTGCTAGCTCGCTCACACCACGAACTCTCTCACATTCTTTTTTTGATTTTTTGGGCATAGCACATTGGGACGAGCGCCCATTTTACTTGGCGCTTGCAACACTTTTACATATGCCTGAGTGCATGGGCGCTCTTTCACCCTCTCTCACTGACTTCTCACCTACACGGCGAGCCGCGTGTCCATTGTAAAATTGATGTAAGTTGCATGCGCCGCTCGCCGCTTACATTTGCATGTCGTTGCATGTGTGTGTGTGTGTGTGTGTGTGTTTGTTTCGAGTGTAAAATTATTCATCTTTTTTTTCTAAGGTTCAGTCGCAGAGTTGAAGGTCAGTTGATGTTTTATGTCATTCAACTTGCCGTCGTTGTTGTCGGCGACGTTTTCGTTTTAGCTTCTGCTGTTGTTGTTGTTGTCGTTGCTTTTACATTTTCGTCATTGCTGCGCTTTGCGCTTTTTTATTGCCTTTGTTGCTGCTTTTGTCGCTGTTGCTACTGCTACTATAAATGTTTGCCGCGATTCGCTTGCGTGTTAAGACATTCAATTGGGGCGTGGAGCCCGGTCTTCACTCTCATTCCCATTCCCATTCCCATTCCTATTCTCAATCCCTCGACGCGAGCCCCCCATGTGTTTTTTGTATTTAGTTTTCGGAAATGTTATGTCAAATGTACTAAAAAAGTTAAGATATTTTAGCTCCTTAACTTTTTACTAAACACTCTCAAATGTTCATTTGACTACATTTTTATTTATTCATTTCATTTTAAAAAGGTTTTTTCCTCGCATTTTTTGCCTTGCATTGTGTCGCTTTTGTTGCGCGGCGCTTTATTGGATTCCCCTTGGCAAATAGGTTCAATAGACGATTATTGCAAATTAGTTTACGGTTGTGAGTAAGTGAGGTTAAGTGCGCGATTTTTGCCTGCATGCAAACAGTTAAGTCACGTAAAACCAATAAACAACTACAAAGTTAACTTTTCATGTCAATGCTGAAGAATTTCGTCATTTGTATAGCCGACAAACTAAAAAAACACCTTACCTTTTCACTTGTCCAATATCTTGAAAATAAACTTTAAAAAAATTGCCAAATTCTCATGAATTGAAGAAAACAGCAACAACAACAAAACGTGTACGTCTCAGTGTCAGTCGTAGTCTTAATGCACTCTGAGAGCGAAGCAGGTAAAGTCAGACAGTGAAGAGAGCAGTCAAAAATCAAGCAAAAACCATACAAACAAACATACATACATAAATTCCATTAACGAAAAAAAAGCATTAAAATCAAAAGTCACATAGCAGCGGCGTCGCAGCGACGTCGACTGCGAAATCAACACAAAAAGTGTGTTACAAAGTCAAAAGCACAGCAACAACAACAAGTAGAGCTTAAAAACCACAACGAAAAAGAAACCACGAATACCAACAACAACACAAACAAGCCAAAAGCGGCAGCAGCAGCAGCAATAACCAGCCAGTCAGGCACACACAATGAGCCCAAGTCGAAAACCAGTTTTTTGAAAAGTTCCGCACGCTGGCCCCAAAGTTGTGTCAGTGTGCGAGCACCGTGGGCTGCAAATGCAAAGTTCCATAACTTAAATACAAAAAAAAGTTAACTAACATTTTTAAATGAATAACAATAATATGCTAAGATAATAAAGTTGATTACAGAAAATCATCTCAAACTTTGAATGCACTACTCGCACCACAGTGCATATCGAGAGCAAGCGACTGCTGCCGCTTTGGCTACTGCACGCCAGTTGTTGTTGTCTGTTCATGTTGCTGTTCGCGCGAAAGTTGAGCGCAGCTTAGAGCGCTGTCAAATTCATAGCATTGCCAAGTAGAAAAATTTAGCAGTGCGCATGCGTTGCAAACAAAAGCAACACTGCAATAACAATTGCAAGCGCGCTCCACACTCTCGCCCCCGCACAAGGAAAGGGAGATAAAGAGAGAGAGAGAGAGAGAGAGAGCGAGGCGAACAAGATAGATAGAGAGGTGGGCCAAAGAGCGCCAAGAGAGTATCCGACAGAAACTCAAGCAGCAGCAGCAGCACTAGCAGCAGCAATGGGCTAACGGCAACGGCGGCCTTTTAGTTTTAGTTTTTATGTGCGGCTCTCGTGTAATAAAAATTACATTGCGCGTCGTTTATGTCGCTGAAAAAGTGCAGAAAAAAACAAAAACAAATAGCAAAGAAAAATAGAAACAAATTGTGTGCTAGAAATACCCGCATAACAAAACGTAAAGTGAAACAATTTTTAGTTTAATTAACACTACCGCATCTTTGTGTGCGTGTCTATGTGTGTGTGTTTGAGTGAATTTGTTTTTTGTTTCTGCATTTGTGTGTGTTCAACATGGTTGGAGAAAATTTCTATGCTAGCACTGCCATAAGAACAACAACAAGCAACAACAAAGCAACAATAACGTAATGTTTTAAAGTAAATTAATATATGCTTATTTATGGATAAATTGTATATTTGTGCCAACTTCCAAACAACTAAAATATTATTGTAGTTGTTGTTGTTCTTGCTTCTGCTAATGCAAGCGAGCGACGTTGCCCTCCCTTTTTCACCCACACATGGCAGTTCCATGCATTTGTTGTCGCTTGTTTACTCAGAGAACGCAGAGGAAACTGAAACTGAGAGCTTAAAAGAGTGCAATAGATTTTGTTGTTGTTGTTGTTGCTGCAGTCGAAGCTGCTGCTGTCAGCAAGTGACGTTACCTTCTTCTTCCCTTTTGCCCACCCACACGTCGTTTTAGCGCAGTTCTTGGCGCTTGTTTACTCGTGCGCCTTTTATCTCTCGTAAAAGAGCATAAGCGCAACGACAAAAACTGGGAATAAAACAACAACAAAAAAAGAGACAAACTGTGTGCAGAGAGAGTGCAGTGTGTGCGTTTTTATTGTTTTTGGTGTGCACGTTATGGCGCGTGTAATGTTTAACAAAACTCATAAATGGCATAAAAATGCAAACAAAATTAACTTAACGAACACATTGAACAAGAACTCATTCAATCATTTTGCTGTGTTGTGATTTCTTCACTGTCGTCTGCCAATAAAATTTTCTAAAATGCACGTGTCTGTGTCTTGTGCAGTGAAAAGAAGGGCGGGTGGAGGAGTTGGCGGCGTTGCCATTTGACTGAGACCCAATTGCATACTGCTTCAAGCAATTGTTCTCTTTCCAACTCTCTCGGCAAACATCCTCTCTCGCTCAACAACTTTGGAGCTTTGGCGTTCTCTTGTGCTCACTTCTTCGCTCTCTCTCAAACTGAAAAAGGTCTCTCCAAAGTGCAATGGCGCACAGTGTGTTAAGTGTCATTTAAATGTGGATTATTTTAAATTGAATACATTTTATATATTAATTAAAAATTGATTGATATGATTTGATTGATTGATTGACTGTGTGTTGTTGCTTTTATTTACAGATTATTGGTGAATTTTATGACACTTTAGCGGACAAGCAATACAACGTAAACAAAGTGAATTAAAAATAAAAAAACAGCATTCAATATTTTTGAATTTAATGAATAACAAGAGTGCTTGCCAAATTGGTAAGTGATTAAGAATTAAGTTAATTTATTTTTAAATGACTTTAAATTATCACTTAAATGACACTTCAAGTGAGTTAACAAACATATTTCAAAGCCTTACAAATGTAACTCCATTACCAATATACCACCCTATATCTTAGCTTCAATTCATTGCACTATAAAATAAGCAAAAAATAGGGGGGAATAACTGAAACGCTTTTTACTAATTGTAATGTACATAAATTGCAGCTGTTTTGTGTGGCGCGCCAATTGGCAATGCAGATAAGTTTTTGAGTTCGCTCCTCTTTATTTTTGTATTTATATTCGTATACTTTTCTTCCTCCCTGTTTTTTTTTTTTTTTTTTTAATAAAACTGCAACGGAAATGCATCGTTTACAGCGTCGGTCCATCGGTCATTCAGTCAGTTTTCAGACAGTTTTGTTTAGTCATACGATAGATAGACAGACAACAATAACAACAACAACAACAGCTATTGTAGAAGGGGATAGTACAAAAATGAGTGCAAGTGCAACATGTCAGCGACAAAAAGGCGAATAAACTTTGTAAAATACAGCAAAACAGAATAAAAAATAAAATAAAAATAAAATGTCATAAAATCTATTTTTATCAATGTGTCGAATAAATAGATTTCGTTTGTAGATTTCTATACATAATTTGAAGAAGGTATAATGAGTCGTAGCGTCGTAATGGTCATATTTCTAAGCATAATCACTGGCTTTATATAGTTATACGTTATAGAACATCCTTTAAGTAATCAATTTCTATTTTAGGTATGTACATATATGAATTTTGTATAATAGCTTGTCTATTTATATGCTCTAATATTGCCACAAGTGTGATAATCATATTGTTGCATATGAAACCCCCTTATACAAACAAAAACGACCCTTCCCTTTGTCCCCCCTGGGGCGATATCCTTACAAAAATAGAGAGCTAAAACAAAATTGGGTCAACGTCGTCATCGTCGTTGAGCGACCTTATCAAGGATTCTGGGTCAATATGCTTGCAACACGCACACACACGCGCACAGGCAGCTCTCCAAGTGTGTGCTTATTGATAATTGTGTGCTTTTGAGGGCGTTTATAAGTTGTTGGTAGAGGCGTGGTTCATTGCATTTACTTGAGAATATAATTTGCAAATGCCGGACGACCGCAGCAAAAAGAAATAACACAAAGGGAACTTTTAGACAAGTTGAATAGAGAGAGAGAGACAGTGACAGAGAAAGAGAGAGAGAAGTGGGTGATGGGCTTGGGATTGGAGGGTTTGGTTGATTGCATGCAGTATTGCAATTATAACGAGTACTTGAGGTGCATTAAACTGCTGCATTGACCTCATTTAGCGTTCAGGTAATAGACATTTATTTAGTCATGCAACTCATTCGAAAAATATGGGTAATCATAATACAAACCTTTAAAATACAACTAATAACCTTTAAATATAACCAAAATATTCACCCATTTAAAAAAAAAAAGAAAAAATAAGTAAAATATTTTTTTTCGCCACCGGGTGGACTCGAACCACCAACCTTTCGGTTAACAGCCGAACGCGCTAACCAATTGCGCCACGGAGGCAGGTGGTGAATAGGTGTCCAATGTTGTATTTTAGCTAAGCTCTGTTCTTCCAACATGCAATAAGAAGCAGTTTTATTCACAGAAAAGCTTTTATTTTTCAAGCTTTATTTTTGAGGTGCTGTTGCGTTGAAATGTAAACGAATTTTGCGCTGCTAGCGCAGCCTCCGTGGCGCAATTGGTTAGCGCGTTCGGCTGTTAACCGAAAGGTTGGTGGTTCGAGTCCACCCGGGGGCGAAATGCCTTTTTTGGCTTAGATAAAATATTATTGCTATAAATTAATTTATTTTTTGTTATTGCAGCTGCACGGCTACTGACAAACTATGTAAAATAAAATGCTTATGGGCAACATGATGGTGTGGCCATGTTGTCAAACGCCACCACAACAGCAACAACAGCAGCAGCAACAGCAGCAGCAACAAAATTTGACAGCTTGTAAGAAATATATGCAGGCAAAATGTACCGTTTGAATGCCACGCAACAACAGCAACAAGAACAACAACAACCGCTTACTGGACAACAAAGCAAAACAAAACAAACAACCCAAATACCCAGTCACATATTGTTGCAACAACAATTAGCCGCCGCTGCAGCCGCTGCTGCTGGCGCTGGCAGCAATAATAGCAATAACAGCAATAATAATATTAATAATAATAATAATAACAGCAGCAATAATGCCCCCTTGACCTTTGCAAATGGCGGTGCAACAACAACTGCAAGCAGCGTTAAGCATAAACTAAAGCTATTGACAACTGCCACGGCGACGCCAACGTCCGCTACAACAGCAGCAGCAACAACAACAATTAAAACCGAACCCATGCCTGACGTCATCGCTTTGACCATCAACAACAACAACAGCAGCAGCAGCATCAGCATTGCGTCAACGTCAGCTGCAGCGGCTGCTGCTGCTGCTGCCGCCGCTGCCGCCGCTGCTGCTGCAGCATCTTCTTCCAATGGGCATTTAAACTTCTTGCCCACAAAGCGAGCGCGTCTCGATGCGTATGTTGTTTTTTTTAATGTTTATTATTATTCTTATTCTAACTTGGTTTATTTCTTTGCAGGCCCGAGGATTGGATGTCAACGCCAAGTCCGGGCAGTGTGCCCAGCTCTGCACCGCCTTTGTCGCCATCGCCCGGATCGCAGAATCACAGTTATAACATGTCCAACGGCTACGCATCGCCAATGTCAGCAGGCAGCTATGATCCATATAGTCCCAATGGCAAAACAGGTCAGTGAAAAGAGAGAAAGAGCATGTGTTTGAGCTATCCCTGTAGCGCCATCTAGAGTTCATTTGCTTGTGTTTGCTGGAGCTACCAGTAGTTGTTCACAGATGGCGCTTGAAGGCTTTAGTTACCAAAACAAATAAAAGCAGTCTTGTTATAGCATTACTGAAAAATTTCAAAAAAAAAAAAATATGAAATATTCATTTATCATTTGGAAAATTCATTTAATGTTAACAAAAGATATAAAACATATAAATGGTTTAATTTATATTGAATTCATTTGCATGATTAAATTTGCGTTTGGCAAAAATCCACCCTTATTCTGAAACCATCCAACAAACACAATGAACGCTTATAATTCGCAACTGAATATTCCTCAATGTGCAAAGTAAAAGCATTTGTTAAGCATGCGACATTCGCCAACGACCATACTACGCTGAATACATCGGTTCTCGTCCGATCACCGAAATTAAGCAGCGTCGGGCGCGGTTAGTACTTAGATGGGGGACCGCTTGGGAACACCGCGTGTTGTTGGCATCCGTGTCCAATAAACACTTTTTTTCGTTTTTTTTTGTTTTTTAACCGTACTAAAAGGCAAAGAGTCTAATGTAACACAAAAAGATATAAAAAAGACAAAAAGGGGGCAAAAGGATTAAACGATAAAAAAATACATGGTTTTTAACATCTAAAACAGGATACCGCAAGCACTTTTCTAAGAAGAACTTGAATCAGAAAATAAGATGAATAGAAAACAAGTGCGGCATAGTTAATTTTGGCTATGCCAAGACTATGATACCCTTCACACATGGGTTAATATTTTTTTTTTTTTTGATATAATGATATGGTCGATTTGTATGGTGGCTATGTCGTAGAATGCTCCGAGCGGGATGAAATTTCATTGTGAACAAACCCGACATGATCTAAGCAATCTGTGTGAAAGTTTCATCAAGATCGGTTCTGCAGTTTGGCCGGAAATCGTGTTGAAACAGACAGACGGACGGACACTCGGAAATCAATTCCTGAGCTTGCCCTGATCATTTTGACGTATAGTTTGTGGGGTCTCCCATCATTCCTTGTTTCACATGTGTGAAAGGTATACCAACGCGGTGCACACAATATGTAATCTTCAAGAATAATCAAACAAACGTAACGGTCCGGTACAATACATGAACTGCCAAGAGTCAGGCCATACAAACTCCTACACTTTGCTAGGCATGCGAAGTTTGTGGAGATGTGCATGAATCCGCAAACTGTCCAGCAAGCAAGCAAGCAAAGATGAATCTGCCTCTAATCGAAAATAACTAAAATAATAAAATTAGTAGTTGGAATACTTTTTGATTTTTATTTTTTAAGTAATTTAATTGATTACTAATCGTCATCATAATTAAACTGCTCTAATAAACTAACAACAGGCAACGTTGTCCTTATTGCAGTTTTTATCAGTCCATATTCACGAACAGCAAATCTTAAATTCGACGTTAGGCATTCGTCATCCGCCAACGACCATACTACGCTGAATACATCGGTTCTCGTCCGATCACCGAAATTAAGCAGCGTCGGGCGCGGTTAGTACTTAGATGGGGGACCGCTTGGGAACACCGCGTGTTGTTGGCATCCGTGTCCAATAAACACTTTTTTGATGACTTTTTTTTTTTAAATTTATTTATTACCTCTCAAACGATTATTTTCGTTTTTCCGCTTTTATACAATCTTCCTGTTTTCTTCAATACTTTGTTAATCATAAAATTTCTGTTCACACTTTAAATATTAGACTGTAAATTGTTTTGTTGATTATTTATTTTGTTTAAAATTAAAAACAGTATTAAGCAGTCTCACGCAGTTTCAGGCAGTTTATTGACCTGCTGCGTCTGAATATAAATACATATAAAATTTCTTGAAAAATGCGGCTATCAATAAGTAGTATGTATAAGGAAAAGCCTAAACAATCAGATCCAAAACTCAATTAAACACGAACACAAAAGAATAAACAAGCAAATGTAGAGATGCACATGTAATGGAAAAAGATACACTGAGCATGCCTTTCACCTTTCACGTGAGATTCGTGGCCAATTTCAAGGTCGCGCATGGCAGACAGACACACCCAATATGTACCACCAAAACCCCACCCAACCCAGCCAACTAACAAAAGTTGGATTTTCAGCTTGAGCAGAATGATGTGCAAAAAAGTAAGCCTCGAAATTACCAAAACGCGCAACACAGACAACACAGACAGTGGCGAAAAAGGTGGTGTGGGTAAGGTGGTTGCAGCAGGTTGTTCAGTCTGACTGGCAATGCCAATAAAGTTGAAAGTTGAAGGTCACCAGACAGCGTCGCTGTCGACGTCGGTTTTTGGCATCGTCAAACGCCCACCCAAAAATAACACAAAAATATGAAGGCTAAACTCTGACAATAAACTTTGAGGTAGACACCCAAATACCCCAATATGCACCTCCCAAACCTTCACACAATAAAAAGGAACCACAAAAGCCAGACGCACAATTGTCCAACACCCAACCGCGCCCCTCCAAGAGCCCATGCGCAAGCTCAATTCCAGTAAACCCGAAACACAAAAAAAAAAAGCAAAACCATTTCCAGCTTTGGCCCTGGCAATGAAATTGGGCTAACAAGGGAGAAAGAGGCGTCGGCCCGAAAAATATCGATTATTTTTGGGTGGTACGCCAACAACTACAACCTACATCCTTCAAAGTTGCTGCGTGCATTGTGCGTGTGCTTTTGAACCTTGTCTTGCTTTCACTTCAGTTGAAAGATGTGTCTGGCGGTGCGCGGCGGGGCAAAAGAAGAGAGAGAGAGAGTGCGAGAAAGAAGTGCAAAGCAACGACCCACAAAAAGCCAAGAAGAGAGTGGAGAGGAAGCGATTGAAAGACACAAAGCACTCGGAGAGGGAAAAGCGCGTTTAATGTAATGAAATCATGCCAAGGCTGTTTGCTGGTAGTCGACAATCTACGAAAGAAGACAAGGACGAAAAATAAAGAATGTTGAATGTGTAGGATGTAGGGAAAGCATGTTGTGTTGGATACACTTAAGCGGGCGCACAAATGTCTAAAATGTGCCACAGGGACCCAATGATGCTTCAGACAAACAGTTCTATGTAACATACCCTGTAAGAATGTAACAAGGGGGTTAATAAGGTTAAACAAATGTATGTTAGAAGGAAGAAGTAGCGAAGATAGTGCAGGTAAATTTTTGTTGTTGACCGTTAATCGATAATAATCGATAAGTATAACATCATTGTGTTTGTTTGGAATTAGCTCAGATAATCTTGCGCCATTGAAAATCGATTTTTTACTAGCATATATTAGTGCTGCTTATGACACACTTTCGTTTACTCTGTTTTTCATAAGTCGATAACTATCGATATTCAATATAACTTCCAGCATTTAAAAGACAAGTATAGGGTACATGCATAGTCCACCCCCGACTTTTAACCCAAGCACTTTAGCTTGTTTTTTTTTTGCAATTTCACTGGCAATTGGGTCTTTTTTGCCCGTCTTAGCTGCCTGCTGCGTGTTCAATGTGGCGTATGCGCAATGTCTGCAAGTATTAAAATGCTCCCCAGTTAGAATGGAAGAAGCAAAAACAACAAATGCTTCAAATGCTTCAGTTTCAGCTGCTGCTCTATGATTTTTACGCTCAATTTTGTGTACATTTTCTTGACATTTTCAAACGATTGCGCTTTGAGTTATGCATTAAAAAAATACATATGTAGATATGGTTTGGCAAGTGTAATTGGTTATTTATGTATGTATGTGCATGTTCGGTCAGCTTCAAAGCACTCTTTTGCGTCGGTGTTTGGCTCATTAATCTTCTATGAATACATACATATGTACATTTATGCTAATGACATCCACAAGGTCGTCGCAGTTCACTACATATGCGACCATCTTGGCCAAAGTGTGAGATTCGATTTGAGAAAGTCGAAAAACTTGGTGAAAAGTTGTCATTTTAAGTGTTTATGTCGGGGTAGATGCGGGTCAGATATGTCAAAGAGAAAAAACTAATTTACAACTTGAGTATGTCAAAGAGGCAAAGAAAACCGTTTAAAAAGAACTAAACTTGGTAGACATAACAAGCTAAGACAAGATGATGTTAGTAAGTTGGTAAAGTTTATGGCAAATAAGTTATAAAAAATAATAAGTCCACATAAAACTTTATATGCTAAACAGAATTATACAAAAAGGGCTTAGGCGAAATGTTTTAAAGTGAAAAAAGGGATAAATATTTGAAAATTAATTTAAAGCACAACTTGAAAAGCTTACATGTTGATGATTATAGATAAAATACCTAGATAAAATACGTTAGCGGTTAAAGGATATAAAGAAAAAAAATCACGAAACTTTATGGACGTTAAATTGTTTACAAACTGTTTCGCATCGCAGCATTCTTAAAAGCATATTTAATGTTTTTAATAGAGTTAAGAAAGTAAAGGAAAATGAAAAATTCTACATATTTAAATACCTTTTATATAGATTTTTAAAAGGATTTCTTAAGGGAATGAAATTAACATTTTGTACCACTTAAAAGTTTTCAATTAATCATAATTATTAAAAGAAAAATAATATTAAAAAAAAACCACCCCATAAAAATTGTTAAGCTTTTCCTTTCAATAAGCTGCATAAAAGCATTGTTAAGGGATCGACATTCGCCAACGACCATACTACGCTGAATGCATCGGTTCTCGTCCGATCACCGAAATTAAGCAGCGTCGGGCGCGGTTAGTACTTAGATGGGGGACCGCTTGGGAACACCGCGTGTTGTTGGCATCTTAGTGGTCAATTATCACTTTTTTTTTGCTTGTTTGTGTTGTATATTATTTATATATGTATTTCTTATATATATTATGTTTTATTTTTTTGAATTTTTCATAAACAATTGTTTGGCTGAAACAAAAGTGTTTGGACTTGAAAATTCCCAACTACATATTTATAAATCTAAAACACTATATAAATTTACATTACAATTCTAACTCAAATTATACTCTGTTTTTATTCCAGGTAAGCCGTCCAGCATTAGTAACAGTTTCAAATTTTAAGTTAATCACAGCTCCTAAGGTAAATATCATATGACCAAATAAACTTTTAGCTCTTAATTGCATACGAAATTCTGCACCCAATAGTCTGCCTCAGATTTCAAACGAACACTTTAAAAATATTAGCATAATAAATACTTGCTTCAGGCACTTTCCAAAGAAACCCGAACGATACAAAAAAATATCGATGGGCATCGATTGAGCAATGACTGCAATTAGGTGTGTACCAAAAAAATGTCTAGACAGAGCCAAGCCCGAAAGGCTCAGAACCAAACCCTGATGCCTGATGTCGAAGAAGAAGGAGAAGAAGAGAAAAAGCAGACGAAACTTTGCCTTAATCTTTGCAGGACACGCAAAACTAAAGTTAAATGTTGTTGTTGCTGTTTTTCAAGGTTTCCAGCGATGAATTTCAATTTCAATCATGTGCCTGAAACATGATAACACTCCTCTCTTTCTCTCTTTCATAACTCTCTTTCTAACAGTCGCTGTCTGGTCATAAAAAACAAAAGGCAAGAAGCAAATGTAGAAGCAGAGGCAGAGTAGAACGAACGCTTCTTCTTCTTTGGCTGCGTAAACTGGTTTATCAGCTTGTTGTTGTTGTTATTGTTTGTGGCTTGCATTTCCTGATTATGCCTTAGAATTTGACCAAAGACAACAAAAAGAACACAAAAAACGATCTCTTCGTCTCTTGCAAAAATTTGTCGCTGCGGTTGTTTGTTGTTGTTGTCTGGACTTTTGTTCAAGGTCTCCCGACAGCAGCTGCTTTTTCTTGCTGCTGCTTCTTGCCTTTCTTATCATCTTGCTGCTGAGACTACTTCTTCTGGTTGGTCTCTTTTTGGGCAGGTACACTTGTCTGCCCATTGTCCGAAATAAACTTGATCATCATCGTCATTATTAGTTTATTCGTTTGCGGCCGGCTTCAGTGTGTCAAATGGTCCGCAAAAAATAAGGGGTTGTTAAAAAAAGCAAGCTGCCTCCACAGGCCAGAGTTTCATTGTTTATGGGTACATACATGCATTTGTATATGTATGTATGTATGCGGCACATGTTTGCAATTCTCTTCTGCTTCTTCTTTTTCGCGCTGCCTGTACATAAGCTTTAATACATATGTAAATGCATACATATGGCTTGACCTTGATCTTGATATTATACATAGATGGGTTGCTACAAATATGTGGGTAAATGGGTAAAAAAAGTAGAGACGATTCGCATGCAACAAAGTTCGGTTTGCTTGCGACAAAGAATACAGGGTGTTTTAGAGTTCTTATTGGATTTCAAGGGGTTGAAAGGCAGGGGAATATAATTAAATTTGTTCCACATTTTGTTATTTTTTGCAAGGCAAACTGCAAAACTCCAAAAAAGGGTTGCTTAAGTAATAAAATCTTTTAGAAACTTAGTTTTTGATCTATAATTTTAAGCATTTTAGATTTTAGATTCTTTGCAGAGCTACTAAGAACAAATTCCTGAGAAATTTTGATTTAAAAAAAGAGAAAACTTTAAGTTTCATATAAGGATCAATCAAAAAAGTGTTTATTGGACACGGGATGCCAATAACAAGTGGTGTTCCCAAGCGGTCCCCCATCTAAGTACTAGCCGCGCCCAATCCTGCTTAAATTCGCTGATGGAACCGACGAGAACCGATGTATTCAGCGTAGTATGGTCGTTGGCGAAGTTTGCTTGGTTTGATTAGGATTATAAATGTTTTTGAATTGAATTTAATAAGTTTACTTGGATCGCCAACTCTACAATCCCTACAAGACCAATCGATCAATCCGTTCACAGATAAAACACCCTGTTAACCCACTGTGCTTGTAACCTAATTAACTTTCAACTGGACAAATGAACGACAAACGACTCGAAATGGTGGATAAAAAAAATAAGAAGAAGAAGAAGAAGAGAGAATTGAAAAGTTACCCTGCGTCAGTTGAAGGGTTAAAAACAAATTTGAAACCCCCGGAGCGAAAGCAAAGCACAAACGTTACCTAATATCCCAAGCTTAAGATATACATATGTATGCATGTGTGTGTGTTTGTGTGTGTGTGTGTGTGTGTGTGTGTGTGTGTTTGTGTGTAAATACGTGGAAGCATAAATAGGCCAAATGCCATTAGCACAAAGCACACACACGCACAAGAGAGAGAGAGAGAAAAAAGAGATGAAGCTCAGGCGGGTTCTGTTTTTAGTTTGTTTTTTTTTTTGGCTTTCCTGTTTTGAACGGTCATAAAATAAGAACTATATATACACATATGTATGTGTATGTGTGCACAATAAGTGCAACGTGACGTGCAGAGAACCCGCACAATTAATTCCTGCAAAAAAACAATAACAAAACCGTCGACGAGGTCCAAAAAACATAACGAAAAAAAACCTTAAGAGTTGCGAGCTTTGTCCTTGAAATTCATGTGAATTTTTAAACAACATGATGATTATGATGTGTCCCTAATGCAGATGATAATGTTCGTTTGCTGCTGTTGATGTTGTTTTCAATGGGTTTGGTTTTTTTTTTCTGTTTGCCGTTTGGAGCTTCAATAAAATATGCTAAAAGCCACGCCCACTTAGGAATTTTAGAATAAATACGTGAACTACGTGCTACGTGCCACAAATGGATTTTTGTTGTTAGATGTAGCTTGGAGCCCAACATTGTTGAGGCTTAGTGCGCAACAACAGCTGTTTGTTGAGTTGGATTTTCGTGACACTTCAATTTGCATTTGGGTTATTTGCCATAAGCTGCCACCTCCTTCTCCACCTGCCACGAGGCGCCTCGAAATACATATTTTGTGTCCAGCTCGTTGGTTTTCATACTATTTTGATTGGCATTAATGAAAAAAGGGGAAACTTGTAAGCTTAGCAAAAATATCACAGAAATTAATACCAAGTTGTGATAGATTTTCATTGGATTTATTAAATAGTTTTGCAGTTTTGGACAAAACAGAACTGTTATCCTTTATTAAATAGATAGAAAGATATAACCACATATATGAATTGGAATACTTTAAATAAAAAAGATTACAGCTGTAAAGTCTAGATACGGTTTTGATCAATAGAACTTTCGTTATATGGCAATTTCTTTGTTAAGGGTCTTAACTTAAGACTATATAGAATAGATTAAACTGTCAAATTTGTATTTGTTAAATTCTTGACGTTTTTTTGCAATGATTCATTTAAGAAAAACTTTGCCCTTTTGATGTTATGCCAAAATAAGTTTAAAATACTTTTGATTCTTTTAAAAATAAATCTTTGGTATAATAATACCATATATACTATTTTCTCTCGATCTTTTCTTTATTTAATTTAGCTTTTACATCTCGTTCTCTTCACATTGATTGCACGTTCTTTGCATTTGTTGTTCTGCTTAGTTTCTGTTAATTTCAGTTGCGCTTTCGCTTGTTTGCGTTGTATATTTTTGTATATACTCTCAGCTTGATTGTATTGTTTAATACTGCTGCTTTTGTTTTTAAGTATATATATTATTTTTGCACTTGGCCTTGAATTAATACAGCGAACTTTGGCTTTTGGTATGCGTGTGTGTGTGTGTGTTTGTGGCGCAAAAGTTTATCGTACATCTCTGTAAAAAGATAATTATTTTCATGGCAGCCAGCGTCGGCGACGGCGATAATTGTCGAGCGCATTTCAATTTAAGCTGCTTGCATTTTGTCAACGCCAACAATCGAATATGACAACAAAAGCAGCGACTTTCATTTCACACACACACACACACACACAAATCCAGACGCACACACACACACTTATTCGCTCTCACTCTCTCTCTCACATAGACTGCTAAAACAAGCGCGATAATTTCCAAAATGTGGCAACAACAAAGCAACCGTTTTCAAGGTCACGCACACAGCTTCATAACACAAACAAACACACATTCACACACAGATACACTCACACACACACCGCTCGCTCGAAAACATTTTTTTGATGGTGCACAACGAAATTCTACAAGAAAAAAATGTATAAAATAATTATTAAGGAATTTTTGGGGTATACTAAACTATAAAATGCAGTGGCTGATGCTATAACTGTAAACCTTACCCAACTTTTTATGGTTGAAACCAACATAATTATACTATTTAAAGATTATGTTTAACATGTTGAAGAACTTTAATAATTATCGTTTTTCTTTGAACAATGTAATATTTTTACATTTTGGATTTTTTAATGGCAGTAAAAAACTTTAATAATTATTTAACACTTTCGAAAAATGCCCTGAAGACAGTTCTTAAAAAAGAAAAAGATAATTTGATATATTTTATAGAGCATTTGAAATTCTCTAATTGTCAATTCAAGTCTTTTCAAGTATATGTTCTTATTTTCATTCGTTTTCTCTTCTCTTAATGAGAAATATTTTTGTCTTAATTTCGTTTTTTATAATTATTTTTCGAATACGTGTCACCGCATATAGAAGTATATACTGATATATGGATATATTATGTGTATTTGAATTTTATGTTCTACAAAATAAACGAATCTTTTGTCTTTCTGAGTTTTGTGTGTGGTTTTTAAGTGTCATTTTTGAAAATTCAACTCAATCGTAAATTCTATTTAAAATGTGGGACAGTAATTGCATTGAGGAATAAAAATATTTTAAGATGGTATTTTATGTCATAAGGTTTACTTTAATATATGCATATACAATTACTTTATAATATATAATATATATATTACAGTATGTATACATATATATATATTACAGTCGAACTTCCATGTAACGAACTTCCGTATATCGAATTTTCTCTCTAACGAATTTTTTTCTTGTCCCCGTGAGATTCGTTGTATGGAATTTTGACTGTAACTTCATTAAACATCTTTCTGTACTTGACAACAAGCTTAGAAAGTTTTCCCATTTATTTCACATTTTTACACAATTATTTAAAGCTTCCAGAAAAATTCGCCAAAAAATAATCGAAAAAAGTCTTATTAAAAACACGTTTAAAACCATCATAAAGTTAATCGAATAAGCATTAAATTGACCGCAACTTGTGTTGATTGCAATTTCAAAGTGAGCGTTTTGTATACAAAATATTAATGCATAAAAATACTTGTATTTATTTATTTCTCACACACACAGGTACAAACTCATACACAGGCCTGTCGTGTTATTTATTATTATTAAATCAGGTCAGAGACCCATTAACACATATGTACGTATGTGAACAATATGAGTTTTGGGGGCCCCAACGCAACAGCAACAGCAGCGATTATCAAAAAAAAAATATCGCACGTGCCTATGTATTTGTATCTCGGGAGGCAGCTGTATGTATGTATATGTATTTGTTGTTATATAGGTGTGTAAATCTTTGTGCGTATTTCGTGCAATTTGACTGACAGTATGTCATTCAGTGCCCGCTGCGCATCATCACAAAATGGCTGGCATACCAAAAAAAAAAAAAAAAATACTAAAAATATTACGAAAATTTAGAATTTTTTGTTATACTTTTGCGTAGATAGTTTAGCTAATTGCCTAGGTAGGTGGTGCATAGTATTTATCAATGAATGGGTTTATATCTGAAACATAAATAACACCAAATGATGAGCTCATTTTACAGCTGATGAAAAGTGAGTCAGTTAAGTAGAGCATTATAGAATAGTGATTATGTTTCAGTTAAATAGTTTTGCCAGCTTGTTGAAGCTGAAAATGTTGCCTACTGTAAGTTGTTGTCTATAGTTTCGATAAAACTTTGAACCAAGCAAGCTATGCTACTAACTGACATAAGGAGGAATTATATAAAACAAGAGTTCTCTTTCAAACTCACTTTATACAATTTCAACCCATTTTGCACCTTTTTGTGTGTATTTTGTAAATAATCTGTAAAATGAATGAAAATAAATATTTTTAAATACAATTTTTATAAACAGCTTCTTGATTTTAGCGAAATTTTAAGAAACTTAATTTTTTTTTTTTGTGAATAATGAAATGGATAAAACACCCCAGTCGATATAGTCATCCGTATGTCTATCATACAGTATGTAAAAACATGTCGATCTCGGATACCACAATAAATTATCGATAACTCTTGCAGTTTCCGATATACACATGGTATCATTATTATAATAAAATATAATGAATTATCGATAACTCTTCCAGTTTCCCATATACACATGGTATGGTATCAATAAACTCTATCATTTTGAGAACTTGGAAATTGTTTATTGATAACAATAATAAAAGTGAAAACAGTTCTGAAATGCCGGAGATATTGAAGATTATAGTTTGGTCACAGTTATATACAAACAATGGGGTTTTGGCCTGATCTCCTAGTCGAGCTTTCTCAACTAGACCCTTCTTACCTGTCTACCTTCATTCTTAGTTAAATTTCTAACAATTCTAATTAGATAACATCTTATTATACTTTGTTTATGTTACACAAGGGAAAATGCTTTATAAATCTTAAATGAAAGCTCACATGATTTGCTGTTCATATTTTAGGCATTTTGTTAGGCAGCATACAAAATTGCTTTGCAATTGCCATATGACTAATGAATTGCAAGAATAATTCATCCTCAAACAGTTTTACATTATATACAGTCGAACTTCCATATAACGAATTTTATATACAACGAAGTCAGAAATCAGAACCCTGCCATTTGATTCAGTCAAACCCCCATTCTATGTAACGAAGTGTTTTCTTGTCCCCCTGAGATTCGTTAAATGGAAGTTTGACTGTGCATACATATTATAGTACTAAATACTTATACACACATGCTCGAACTTGGTAAACATTTGGTATGTACTTTCGTAGACTCTCGCTTTCAAATCGAAATGAATTTCAAACAGCTCAAAAAACGACGAGTCGTCTTATCTTTTTCTACAGCAAATGGCGCAACCGAGTGCAACGAATATATATATATTTGCGAATTTACCCATGTGTTAATTTATGTGTATGCATATATCTGTATATATGGTAAAAGTTTTAGCACAAAACAGCAAAACATATGAAACAAAGGCCATTAATTAAAAGTAATCTAAAGAGAGTGTGAGAGAGAGAGGGCGAAGGGGCGCGGGGCAAGGTTGAAGGTTTGTTTGTTTATTTCTTTTGCACGATATTTGATTGATGTTTTATGGCCCCTAACTGTACATTTTTAGATAGATAAAGAGTTGTCGATGATTAATAGCTAAATAATGTGAGGCAATGCACTCGCTTAATGTTATTGTCTACAAAAAATAAATTATAGTAAATAGGTGAAAATGTAAATATCAAAAGATGACAGATCTTAAAAGGATTGCGGATAATTATAATGTGTTTTATGAATGGTAATTAGTTGAAGCTATCGATTTCTTTCTCTCAATATTTTATTCTCTTTGCAAACCTCAAAATATATATTTATTTTGTGTTTTATGCGAGAAAACAATGAACCTACGACGCAGTAAAATTCTGATAGTATGAACCTAAGAAAACCAAAAAAACCAACAGCAATAAAAGTAAACTGCATGTGTATCTAACAAATACAGCTACAGTTCAAGATACAGCTATGTACTGCTATATGCATAGGTATATGTATGTATGTGCATATGTGTGAAACACGAACAAAGCATTTCAAATCACAGCTCACACACACACACGCACACTCACACTCATTGGGGCAGAACAAAGGCAGAAAATAATAAAAAGAATTCGAAAATAAAACAAACGAAATGTGAAATGAATAATTAGTCGGCGGGGCAATATGGAACCAAAAAATAAAAAACAAAAGTGTAGCTAAGAAAAATGTTCACAAAATGTTTACAAAATTACATTACAAATTATAAACAGCATTAAAAACACCTAGAGAAATAAGTTTGAAGTATTAAACGGAAAGATACAACTTATGGATCCCATGTTTTTGATATCATATAGAGAAATTCCCTCTCAGAACACGATTTACAATCAAAAATCGGACTGAAAATGTTGACAAATCTGTCTATTTCAATTAAAAATCGCAAATGAATCTAGTCATGTCGTATGTATTTTACGCATTATTATTAATTAGTTTCATTCATTGGTTGCCATTCATTACGTATTTATACACGCACGCTTACTAATATATTTATGCGTCGCAGACAACACGGCGTATGCGTAATGAGTCACTAGCCCCATCATACGCACTGTTTACGCACATAACACACACACACATAACACAAACACGCAACTGTCTGCATAAAATATATTTTTCGCACTTTGCTAAACTTTTGTGGTACCAACAACAATTTTGATTATGTTGTTGTTGCCGATTTTATTGGTGTTGTTTTCATTGTGGCGGCATCGGCATCGGCGTCGGCGTCGGCATTGCTTTATCGCAAACTAAAACTCAATGAAACGCGGCCAGAAATAGTAAAGTACCCAAAAAAAAGAGTAAATAAAGATAAGGAAACTACCCTTTTTGATATAAGCAAGCTTGCGACTTTAATACCCTATACAAATTATAATATTTATTCAAAGGTCTAAACTTGTTGCACAAATAGAATAAGAAATAGTAAACATTTATTTTAAAATACAATTCTAACCTCTCAGCACCAAGAGCATTTAGTTCAACACAACGCTTTATAATAATAACAATATAAAGCTAAATAAAGAGTAGAAAAAATAACACGAAATCGAGCGAAAGAAAGCGGCAAATTAAATTCGCCATAAATAGTTGGCTTTTGTTGTTTTAGTAGCTGCAGCCGCTGTCGACGGCGACGTCGACTGAGCTAGAAATAAAATCAAAAGGGGGCATACATGAAAACTATTGCGGTGGGTCATGGTGAAATGAAATAGAAATCTATGAATAGTTGTTGTTGTTGTTGTCGTAGTTTCAAACAAAGCGAGCGAGAAGGCAGGAAAAGCAATGAATGAAATGCACAAACAATGCTTATTATAAAACCAGGCGCAACTGCTTAAGTGTAATTAACAACTGCAACAACAATGTAATTGCATTAAACAAAGAGTAAGATAGAGAGGGTGGGAGGAATAGAAAGAGAGAGAACGTGTTTGTTAGTCGTGATAACGAGACACTAGTCGTAAAATTATGATTACTTTTCACTAATCATGTAAGACTGTGTGGGAGCAAGACACTTAATCAATTATTTAGCTGCCAGTTATGTTTGACCTGAAAACTAAAGTTAACCTAAATAACGTATACGCAATGTGTCCTCAATTTATGGGCTCTATACATATAAACGTAAGCTGTGGGTGTTTCAATATTTATGTTATTTCTCCATTTATTTTAGGTTATTTTTTATTTATTGATGCCTCGATATTCCTCTCTTGTTTGTTCTGTAAACAGTATTTTTTTGGCCCGACGCCTACAATTTGCGTTTGTGGCTAGAAGACTTCAAAATGCCCGGCTAGCTCAGTCGGTAGAGCATGAGACTCTTAATCTCAGGGTCGTGGGTTCGAGCCCCACGTTGGGCGGAAAATTGTTTTTACATCTTTTAATATTTTGATGGAGTATTCCAAAGGGGAAACAATATTTTACGACCTTACCAAATTTTATTTTCTCCGAACATTTTTGTTTTGGTAAATACATATTGGTAAAACTGAATTCTTTTTTGAATTTGGTTCGAATGATTAATTTTTTCACACTTGTTTCAAAAATATGTTATACAAAAAATAAAAGCATAATATTCTCCGATCCTGCCAGGAGTCGAACCTGGAATCTTCTGATCCGTAGTCAGACGCGTTATCCATTGCGCCACAGGACCCATAAAGCTTAAAAGTCAAAAAAATTCTTGGATTTTTACAACCGTAACGCAAAAAATATTTTTAACATTTTTAACACGAATACAAATGTAATTTGAAACCGCAATACAAGAAATCCGTAACAAAATTTAGCAAAATAAAAAACCCATTAATCAAACGCTTCAGACAGACAAGGCGAGAGAATTTTAGCAAACAGAACAAGAAAACAACAACACACAACGACACTTTATTCGGTGCTTTAGAGAACAGCAACAAAGCAGCGACAATAAAGACGACTTTGGAGGGGGAATTAGGTGGGGCGCGACAGCTAACGTTTGGGGGGACGACAATGCAAAGGCGCGAGAGGCAGCAACCACTGGCAAAAATGAAATTGCCGAAAAAAAAATAAGAAAACAGAAAACAAAATGGCCGGCGGCGGGCTGCAATATTTTTCGGGTGTATAGAAAATTGTTGGTGTCTGGCGCAAATCGAGACAGCTATAAAAATCGAGCGTGATAGAGAGAGGGGGTGGTGTGAAGGAAGCTTGGGGCTACATTTAACAGAAAAATTAGAATGAGAGTCATGAAACAAGTCTTGCATTTATGTATGTGTTTATTGTCTGTTTTATTTTATTTTATTTATTTTTTTTGGTTGTGTTCGCTGAATATCTCAATTTGTATTCATACAAAAAATTTTCGCTTTCGCATGACACAGAAACAAATACAATAAACAACAGAGTTCCAGACAGCGGATAAGAAAGCAAATTCAATATTTTCTATCTCTTTCTGTCACTGTCTGTCTGCTGTCGTCATTTGCCTACTCTTGCCCTGACCCTAATTTTTGGGTAAACAAACATTTCATTGGTCTCGTTCTGTGCCTGCTGCTCTTGTTTTTTTTTCACGTTTTCACTTTTTTTTGTTTTCTGCTATTGCGACACCACCGACACCGTTCTACTTTGTGGCATATCTTTAAAGCCCTTATCTGCCTAATCGCGTCTTTCTCTCTCTCGGTTATGTGCAGGCGCTTGTCCATTTTGGTCTGTCTGTGTCTGTGGCGGCGGTAAATGAACTTGTTTAGAATATTTTTCGGCTGTCTGAAATATGTATAAGGTGTCAACGCTCAGACAAAATTTGTTCCGTTTGTTTTTATTTTGGTTTTACTGGCTGAATGCTCGAAGGTTAGCTTTTATACATAGCTCATTGACCTATAAACACAAATCTCTGTTGGAATATCCTATAATTGGTTAACTTTAAAGTAGAAACTGAGAAAAGAGGAGAATATCATATGATGATGACGAAAAAGGAAATAGGTTTAAGAAACATCTAAAGTAAACTTCTGACTGACTGATTGCTATCAACGTGCGCATAAAACGGTAAGAGCTTAACACTTAGAATGGATTTTTATATAAGCGTCTGGAAGTTGGCAATGGCAACTGAGCAATTTATGTGAACTGTTTCATAACATAAAGCTAAGAAACATGTAACAAGATTGGATACTTTAGGGTACACCAAAAAGTAATTAACCAAGTTCCATTTCTAATAGAGTATTGATCAATTGTACACTGTAACTGGTTCTTTCTTTTTGGACATTTATATAGGGTATTTATTAGTCTTCTAACCTAAGCTGTAATCAATTTTCTAATGTTTTTCATACATATTTTGCTTATGCAACTTTTTTTACTCAAGTTCATTGTATTTTTAATGACATAATTAAATTATATACAAAATTTGACATTTTCTTTAATATTTATTTCAACTGTTTATTTTATTTCTATGACAAAATCTAAGTTCAATGATCATCATTTTGCTTTGTGAATGTGTCGCCTGTGAATGTGCCTGCTGTTTAGATATTCCAACGAATTTTTAGCATTTGTAATGTTATTGAACTTGTTGCAACGGTTGAATTTTTGTATTTCTGTAGTCTTTGTATATAAGTGTTGATTGAATTTGTATGATATGATGCCGTTTGTCAATGCTGATTTATTTGACTCGGCATTGTGTGCAATTTAATATCAAGTTTATTTGATTGAACATTGAAAACTGGTTGCTTAAACAGAATTTTGATCTTGTGTAGCTCTTTCTCTTTACACTTCAACGACTAAATAATTACGTGATTTTGGGAATTTTTTGTAACATTTTTACTTATTTCACTCACAACATATTGAATAACCCAGCTCAACTTATATCTAATATCTAATATTTGTCTATGGAAAACTTTTAGTCTTGAAGCTATTTAATAAACTATTTTCATAAACACTCACATTCATTTGTACAAAATTGGGTCACTTCACCTATTATTCAATTATTATAAGCTATTGTAAACATTGTAAAAGCGCAAATACCAATTGTTGAAGTCTCGTGTTTGTGTTCCTGGTTCATTAGGCAGCTAAGCACAAAAATTTCAAACAAATACTCACAAGAATATCTGCATAAATGAGGCTACTATCACAAGGTCGCTTTCGGTTCTTGCTGTTTTGTGTATACCCTTTAGCAGTAGGGCATTTAATTTTACGCGCATACCAAAAAAAAACTTGTACAAGAACGAATACTGGAATAATTGATAACTTAATTCATAAATTCTTTACTTTTATTTTTAGTTTTATTGAAGGAATTTATTTTTATTATTACACCCACATGCTTTCGATTTCGATTTTGCTTTCATTTTTTTTGTTTAGTTTTGCCTTTATGTTTGCTACTTCTGTTTTTGTTTAACTTATTCTCTTTTTTTATGCTTTTATTTTTTGGCATACAACCTTGATAAACTATTTTTATCAGGCATACATAAATGGGGCCAATGGCAAGCGGCCGCCTGTGTTTGTCCATTTGTTTGGGGTTAGTGTGCCAATTAACGATTAGATTTCTCGCCTACTCTCTCTCTGTGTGTGTGTGTGTGCTCTATTCTACTTTTTCAACATGGTTTATATAGGTTAATGGCATTTTGAATATATGTATACATATGTTGATTGATATCGAGAGAACACAGAGAGAGAGGGAGAGAAAGAACGTTAGATAAACAAATTAACTATGCAAATTTCATGCAAAATGTTGCGTCTTGGTTCAAATTGCGTAGTAGAAAATTATTGATCTAAAAGAATGAAGAGCTCGATGCATTGAATTGATATTTGCGTAATGTTTTTATCCGTTACTTATGAAAAACAATGCAAAAGCCGACTGCGTCACTGTCTGATTCACTTTTTATGTAAGAGCTAGGGATGAGAAGTAAGAGAGAGAGCGGGGGGTAGTGTCGCTGATTAATTAAACCAAGCTTGGTAAATAAATAAATACAATGTCTATGCAGGAGGATGCGGGTTGTATATCGAATAACGTTGTTATAGCCCTGACCCATAAATTGCGTTTGAAAATAATATAAAATGGTAGAAGAACCAATTTGGTAAAGTTATCCAAAAAAATAGTGCAGGTGAACATGATACAGTCAAACTTCCATAAAACGAACTTCCGTATAACGCATTTTCTATTCAACGAAGTCAAAAATCCGAACCCTGCAATTTGATTCAGTCAAAAACCCATTCTTATAACGAAATTTCTCTATAACTTTTTTCTTGTTCCCTTGAGCCTCGTTACATAGTACTTCGACTGTACCATAAATAGTTTTTCTATAATGGCAAAGAATTGTATGTGAAAGTATGTAATTGAACATTTGTCAAACTGTTATAAGCTAATAACCTTTAAAAAAGGAAAAAAAAGTTCCTAAGCGTTTGAAAATAATGAAAGAACTTAAAAAACACCTTACATAGATCGAAGAGGGAAAAGTTTTTTAAATTTGTTTGATATTGAACATAGTTTAAGATATTTCCTTTAAAAGTATGATCTAATTAATCCTGCATTTTTACGATCTAAAATGAACAATATTTATAATCTTCATTCTTATCAAAAATTAAATTTTTTCAACATATTCTTGCAAAAAATGTTATTTTTTGCCAAAAGTGTATTTTTTAATGTCAATCCATAAAAAAAACTTCATAAATTGAGCTAAAAATCATACGAGACAGTGAAAAGGAAATGTCAAACGCTTAAGAAAACATTAAATGAACTTAAAAACAAATCATTTCTATTTCAAAGTTTGCCAGAAATCGAAAACATCTGGGATGGGCCAGGAAACGAAACGATGACGTTTGTCAATGACTTATCAGAGTCGCAGTTCTGCTATAGACCGAACCGTCTTTTCTCCTCTCTTTCACTAGTTTCACTTGCGTTCTCTGCGCGTTCTCTGTATTTGCCCCATTCATTGGCATACTGGGGTCAGTGGCAGTTATCGGTGCAATTTTGTAATCAGTCGTTGGCTCAAGGTTAACGGCGAGCTGCCTGCCCCTCCCCGCCTTTTAACACCCCTCTCTGTTTCACACTCTTCTTCTACAAAACCATCTCGCGTTGTCGCTCTTTTTGTATTATTTTATTTCAGTTTTGTTTTTTGTTTACACTTATTGACCGTCGCCATGTTTGTATTATTTTTTTGCGCTTTCAACTGTGTTTCACTTTTTATTTGATTTTATTGTTATTCCATTTAATTTCAAATCATTTTTTTGTATATATATATTTATGGGTCATTTGCCCGTCTGGGATAAGCGGAGTATATATATATATTTCTGCTTTTTATTGTCACTTTTATTAATTTAGATTTATTGCCATTTAAATGCACTTTCATTGTATTTTTTTTGTAGCACAGTTGCCGTTTTTTTTAAATTGTTTCTTTTATCATTTATTTTTGGGTGTCTGTGAGTAAAATTAATCGATAAACGGTGATTGCGGCAAGTAGACCTAATAAGCTGGGCAGACACTCTGTTTATTAGGTAATCAAATGGAAAAAAAAAAAAAAAATAGAAACAAGCTTAGCTTTGACTTTTATGCAAAAAAAAATACATCCGTAAATATATTCACAATTGAAATTATACAGTAAATATTTCTAACATTTTTATTTGTAGTATTTTTCGATACCAAATTTTTCAAGACCGGATATATGATTCTTTGCTAATAAATATATAAATGGTATAAACGCTGGGAAATAAATCAATCAGAACTAAACTCAAACTATATTTCTAAGCAGATCCTGTGCCTGGATGGGGACTGCAAATTTTTATCAAGATTCATTTACTTTTATTAATGCTATTCACATAATTTTTTACATATATTGTACATAAATCACTTATGATAAACGTTAAAGTTTGCTTCAATCAAAATCATATGGATTAAAACTGTTTTCTGTTATGGCTTTCATTCTTTTCGTAAGTTTCCAGTGAATTTTTCTAGAATTAATTATTATTTAGTTGGGTATTTTACGTGTCTTCATTTAACTTACCATCGCTTTGTTACAAATCACTTGTTTTTCTAACTTTAAAATAAAAGATCTAATTTTTTAGAATATTTTCTTGTGTTCTCTAAATCATGCCTGTAAGAAAATGCATGCCTGTTATAAATTTAAATAAAAAATACTCTGATAAATACCCTGTAATTTAGCCATTTGTTCCGTTGTCAATACAATGGGCATGCAACGCTCAGGATGATCACTGAGCACCAATCGGGTATCAGCTATGGGTCCCATATAATATTTACGCATTCTAAAATACTGTACCCAAACATTACAGCTCTCTGGATCATCACCACCCAGTTTCAGATTGGCTTCATTGACAAAGACCTGACGTGTCAAATGGATATGACGATTGGTGATATAGATATTGGATGGCTGTTGATCCTGAACACGTTGAGCCAGGCCCTGAATCTGTTGATCCTGCTGCACAGTGCGCATATAGTTCTCACTTATCAAATGCAAATTACAATCACGCAAATCTTTCAATGATTCCTCTAGTCCAGAATTCTTTTCGCGCAGCGATTGCATTTGCGTATCCAATAGTACTTTATCCTGTTCATAGAGTTGTAGAGTCTTATCCCATTCCTCATTGATGAGACGAATATCGCAGCTGCGCCCATTCGAAGCAATCTTGGCGCTAAGATAACGCTCCGCGAGCTCCGTAAGCTTGGATAAAGCATAGATACACGCAAAGATCAATACGAAATGCAAATAAACATCAATGGAGGAGCTACTCCTGCAGCTCTCCGAGAATTCATTCACCGACTCGTCATCTAATGTTATATTAGTATTATCCATATTGAAAAGGATGTTTATTGTTTTCTCTTGCTCTGTGTCGTTGTCGTGTTGGAAACAGTTTGTAATGTGTACGGTTTTGATGTGTTTTCTGATTATGTGATTTTAATTATATAGTTTTTCAAAGCCGGCTTTGATCAAAAGTTTTGCATATTTATTTCTTACCCTCTTTATGGTCTTCGGGAAATATCAAGTTATAGTAGAAATAGAGCCAAACCATAAAAGCCAGGCCTAAACTTATTAGAAAATTTGTAGTGTCTCTCATTTTTGTTCGTTTTGATTCATAAAAAGACTAAAAATTGAAATTTAGACTTTTTGATCTATGAGAATTTTTTTTAGGTTTTTTTTTTCCAAATAAAGTTTACTTAATTTTGATTGATAATTAAAAGTCAAGGCGTGCTTAACAATAGTTGAAGCGTAAAATAAAATAGAGATGTTAACTAGAAAACTTTTCGAATATTCACTTTTTCAGCTCCTGAATCAGTCAAGAATGCAAAGACTTAACTTCTAAATACCCTATGTGAAAAAGAAAAAAAAAAACATTTATTCATTAGTTTCACTCCAATAAAATGTCCTTAAGCCTGTAAGCAATATGTTCTTTAGCCTTTATACCTGTCAAATGTACCGAACAGACTACCCTTTACACCAAAATTGCAGGGCATTAATACCACAGCTTCGCAAACATGTCCCGAACCAATTACGCGTCAAATCAAACCAAAAATGCATATTTGTATATACTTTTATTAGGATAAGTTGGTTGCGTCGCGCGGTGTTAATCAAAATTATGATATACATATTAATATAGTAAAGTAAAGTTCGCCACTCCCCCTCCACCCTCCCCCCTAAGCACAGGATCCTTTGATTTAGTTGAACGCTTATTATTTTGTTTATAATTTGGTTATTTTTTGGTTAATAATTGCATTTGAATTATTATCAGCGGTATTTTTCTAGACTTTGATGGTTTATTATTTTAAGTTGTTTTTAGGTGTGTGTGTGTGCGTGTGTTGATGTGTGTGTGTGTGTGTGTTTGTTTGGCTTTTTCACCACTTTGTTGATTTAATTAGGTAAAAACTTTGCGGCGCACAAAATGCCAAAATGAGTAACAACCGCAGTCGCGAAGTCGTTCATTGAACTGGCTGGCGGCAACTAAATGAGTGTGAATCTAAATGACTGTGTGTGTAAGTGTGTGTGCTTGGGTGTGTGCCTAAGGTCGTAAATATATGGAAAAGGGAAGGTGGAGAGGGGGGATTATAAGAGGGCAAAAGGCGACATATGGTAGTCAGCATGCATATGCATTTAGTATATACTTAAGTTTCTACGATTATTTACCAACAGCTAAATGATTCACATTCGTGTTTGTCATTTACATACTTATTTGTCATGTGCATATAGAAATCGCTTAAACATAAAAAAGATTTTTTTTGTATAACTGAACTGCATAACTTGAAGAAGGTTAACCGGTTTTGGTTGTGAGTAGAAGTTTAAGATGTGTTGACAAGTTGCTTATGAAGATTTCAAGAAATGATGCTGAAAACGTTGAATCGATTACTTTTCTTATAATTCCATTAAGTTATCGATTATTTAGAACATTTTTGAACTTTTTAAATACGTCAAATTTTATTTGCAATATCGATAATTTATTAAAGTTTTACATATTAAAAAACTTTTAGTTCAATTTGCTTCAATTGCCTTATATGTACATCAAAAAAAAAATATCGATAGCTTAAAACAAATATTTTTTACCATTTATCAATCTTAAATAGCCGAATAAAAGATTAAATTTTCGATGCCTAAGCACATTAGTAGCTATCGTAATACTTAAATGTGATTTATCATAAATATTTAACAAATCGATTGATTTTTCAAAGTTTTCTTAAAGTATAAGATGCACACTATCAATATCGTTATCGATTATTTGTCTGATTTTGTCCCATAAACATTTTTCGTGTGCCTAAACCGATTAATAAATCGATAACTTAAAAATTCCCTCGTGTATCGTCAATATGTCAGCCAGTACTTAAGCCCTTAAATGTCATAAACTTTTTCAATTTATTGTAAAACAAAGAGCACAAAGTTATCGTTAAAAATAACAAATTTGTTGACTTATCGAGCACACAAATAATTAATTTTAGTGCTGTTTAAGCTCGCATCTTTACAGCTGATTAAATATGTGAAATTTAAAAATAAATGCAACCAAGTGCGCTGCTATTTTAGTTATGCCTGCGGCAGATGCAACAACAACAAGTACTGTGTTAGTGGCATCTATCAAATTGCGTTGTCATTTCGACCGCACAGCTGTTGCCACAAAAAAAGGGCCTTGAGCTGTAATACAGTGGGCGGCTGCTGTGGCGCGTGCTGGTTGCACTTCTGATCCTGTAATCCAATGCTGCAGGCCAACATGGGAAAAAACTTTGTGTAAACACACGTTTCTCTGCTTAAAAGCAATGCTGTATATTGCAACAGGTGGCAAACTGTGTGGCACGTGTGCCATCGATGTATGTGTGCGTGTGTGTGTAGTGCCACGCCCACACAGACAAATAAAGTCGTATTTTAATATGCAATCGTTGATTTTCAGTCTGATTGCATTACAATCTCACAGCGAGAAGACTGCGACACTTTATTTTATACCTGTCACTTGAATGCCCTGTAAAAAGTTTGGAAAAAGGGTGTTTTGTTTAGGGAGAGTTATTAAAATCGTTAGAAAATTTGGGTTAAAACGGGATTAGTTCGCTTGTTAAAGTTTTAGATTCTATGAATTATATAAAATTGCTATTAAAAACTTTGATACAGTCGAACTTCCATATAAAGATTCTCAAACGGACAAGAAAAAACTAAGTTTCACAAAAAACTTGGTTGGATAGAAATTCTATCATAGAATGGGCTTTTGATTGAACCAAATTGCAGGGTTCTAAAAGTAATTTTGTTATAAGGGAAACTTCGTAATACAGAAGATTGCATCCAGCTTATGAAAACTCGTTTTAGAACTAGTAGTTCAACCTCCGTTAAATAAACAAAAGTATTTCCTATTCCTAATATTTTTAAGACCTTATTTTTATAGGATAATTTGTATTCTATCAGCAACCTTAACCGCATACAACTTCATGGCGTCGGTTAATCTATATTGCTTATTAATTATGCATTGGCTAAAAAGTTGTCACATTGAATGAAAGAATGTCACGCTAGTTGCCTGCCAATAATAATAAATAATATTTATAATATGTATGTATTTGTGCGTTGATAGAATATAAACACGCGCCACACGCCAACATGTCTCTGACCTGGAGGTGGGGTGATTTTCGTATAATATGCTGGGGGCTCTAAAAGAAATCGCACGGCATCAGTGAATTATTTTAATACAATTCCAGACAGCTATACATTATTTGTGCCTGACGTCTGGCCAAACAGACAAACAGACAAAACAAACACACAAATACACGATCTTAAGCCCACAGTGCGAGAATATTATGTATATGTATCTAAATTATGCAATTCTTGTCGGCAGCGGGTTCAAACAGAGGGTCTACGGCGATATTAAGATGTGTTTTTGTGAGAAGGGGTGCTTCAATATCTTATCAGCTCTTGATTTCCAGTTTAAGAGTTTGATTCAGTAAAGCAGTTAACTATTTTTGTATGTTTCATGTAAAATTCTTTGGCTTATCCTCTCTTACACTTTATTTTTGATAAGCAACGCCTCATTATATCTAAACTTTATCTGTATATAATTTTATTCAAACATTTTTATATAGCTATTATTATTTTATTAATTCAATGGAACCCCTTTCGAATAGTTTTTTTGACGCCCATGCTTCGGGCATAGCATATTTGCTATATATTTTTTAGTTGACAGCGCGTCAAGTTTCGCCTCTTGTTGAGTGTCGCAATTTTCAATTTGAATTTGCATTTTGCATTTAACTTTATGTGTCGCCCCATTGACATGGGAAACGTGCACAAATAATAAAGTTATCAGACAGCAGAGCAAGGAAAGGAGATGGGGAGGGGGGGGGGGGGGGGTTTAATTTATAATGCAGAACTGTGCTCTGTTTGTCCAGACATCAAATGGTCTACATATAAAAAATAAAAATATATTTCTTATTGTATAATTATGGAAAAAGTTGAGAAAAAAATTGTAAAGAAAAGAGTCCTAAAAAAATTGAATGCAGAATGAATTTTGTTAGATCCAGATCTTAATTTAATATTCAAATGCAGTTCAACTTTAAGTTCGATCTACTTAAAGTTTTCCACCCTTCATAATAATCAAAAAAGCGAAGCTCTCAAAGGTTTTTTCTGTAAATCAGCAATTGTGTTTTATTTGTTTGCAATCTTATCACAGTTTCAAGTTGGCAGACAGAATGGCAGGGAAGCCTCAGAAAGTGAAATAAAAGAAAAAGTAGGATGTCTATTAAAGAGTGAAAATCATGGTCAAGAAGTTTCTTAGCTTTGAAAGAGATGTACAAATTATATAGATAAATAATCTATACGATATGATATACATAGAAGAACTTAAAAAAAAAATAACTTAACGACTCGAGAGCTAATTCTAATTTGTTTGCAACTAAAACATAATTTCTCGTACATTTTGAAAAACATTTTTAATTAAAAAAAACTTTTCTTTTTGTATCTTTTCAGGTGAGTTCAAGCTGCAGTTTACACTGTTAGAGTATGGTTAATATAGCATCATTATAAAGTAAGTATGAATATCTAAAATAATTTTAACAACTAGTTTAACTTCCCAACGAACACTCAACGAACTTCAAAGCGACCCTGCACTTAATGCTAGGTCTTTCAATCATGAAAGTCATGGCACAACAATAAAGCAGCCATAAAAATGCATTGCAGTGATAAAAAGCAATTGAAATGTCAATATGAAAGAAAATAAAGAAAGAAACCTAAATAAATGCAAAAGCCAACATGAAATTTATTTAAGTGAAAAATGCAGGCACATAACAATTTTAAATTGAAACACTACAGAATTGAAACGAAGCAACAAAGCACAAGTTTCTAAGCTTGTAGCGTCGACCTCTCCACCCTCTGACCTTAGACAAACAATTTTCAAGCATTGCTGATAAGCATAAAATGAACTCTTAAGTGTTTTTACAGTAGTCAAGAAATCGTTAATGGCGTAATAGTTTTCCAGATATCGCTTCAGCTTATGGAAAATTGACTGGGAAAGTTGAAAGTAGATAACACATCAAAAGACTATGTACATAAATGGTAATTGGAAAATGTAACGTTCTTATGTTTATTGTTTTAAAAAACATTTCGAAACTTTATAGAAACTTTATATTGCCATAACTTTGTCACGACTGAACGAGATTTTTGAGAGCAATATTTTTTTGCAAATGATTTATCCTCTAGTAATCTTTAGGTACAATTTATATTAAACAAGTGCCGCATAGTTAATTTAGGCTATGCCAAGACTATGATACCCTTCACACATGGATTACTTTTTATTTTTATTTTTTGATAGTACGATATGGTCAATTTATATGGTGGCTATATCGTAGAATGCTCCGATCGGGATGAAATTTCATAGTGAACAAACCCGACATGATCTAAACAATCTGTGAAAGTTTCATCAAGATCGGTTCAGCAGTTTGGCCGGAAATTGT
Source organism: Scaptomyza flava (assembly GCA_030179655.1). Taxonomy (NCBI): domain Eukaryota; kingdom Metazoa; phylum Arthropoda; class Insecta; order Diptera; family Drosophilidae; genus Scaptomyza; species Scaptomyza flava. The sequence goes on along the minus strand of JARNME010000404.1, from coordinate 75,219,949 downwards.
GTTGAAACAGACAGACGGTGCTGATCATTTTGGTATATAGTTTGTGGGGTCTCCCATCATTCGTTTAAGGCGTTACACATTCATGACAAACTCAATATACCCTGTTTCACATGTGTAAAGGGTATAAAAATCTTCTTAAAACACTATTAGAAAAAAACTTGTAACTTGTTCCAAACATTCCACACCTGTTACTATTTTTTTTAATGTTTTTTTTTTTAAACGTGTTACTCCATTTAAATTTTCAAACATAATTCGTGGTATAATTTCAAAAAATCCTCTTAAAAAACTATTTTCAAACTATGCACATTATATTGTTTTTTAGTTTTCTACTTAAGTTCTTCAAAAAACCACTCTTAAATGATAACTTTTCAAAAGTAATCTCCAAAATAAATAAGCTATGCAATATGTACTATGTATTTATGTGTAAGTAATTCATTGAAATTGTTTTCAAAGATTTACTGTGCTAATTACAAATACTTGATATCATTGTTAACGCTACTTTGCTTTGGTCCATGTCGCTGATTCTTTCCCCCATTCATTCTATTACAATGCAACCATGATATTTGTTGTTGTTGTTGTTTCTATTTGCTCATGTTGCTTATATGTGTGTATGTATGTATGCCTACAATCAGTTCCCCACTCTCTACTCCACCACCCACCATAACCACCACCAGCTCAAATGCAACCCAAACCCAACTCGTGGTAGCTGATTTTGTGCCCCCGTTGCGTCTGCTGCGTCCGCTGCTGCTGCTGCTGCCCTGCCTCAACTGCAAATGCCTCGCGCGCCACTGAACGACATTAAACCTGACTTTGTCATCATTTTCTCTCGCTCTAACACTATGTCTAACACAGTGTTTCTCTCTGTTTTTTTTTTTTTTTTTCTGTCGGCCGCTCAAAATTAAAAACCAAAGCGGACCGAACCAAACCTAAACCGAACAAGGCAAACCGGGCAAAAGAAAAATCCAACAACAACAAATTACATATTATGATATTTATGTGCATGAAGCACAGAGACAGAAACAGAGAGAGTGAATGAGCGAGAGCGAGAGGGAGCGAGCGCACACACCAGCACCGACAAAGCGACTCCGCAGTCTCTGTCGCAGCGCAGCAGCAGCACCGTTGACTGCATTGTCGGTCTCTCGTTCAGTAGATTTGTGTGTCTTCGCATAAATTTTGCAGCTTGTTTGACACGGCATGTAGACAAGTTTATTTTTTTCTCATTTCTTCTTTTTACTTTTGCTAGTCATAGTCACTGGGCAACCAGATACAGCCAAGCTGTGTGTATCTGCTGCTGATGCTGCTTTCGTTGTTGTTGTATATTTTTTATTTTCTACATTTTGCTATTTGCCGGCAGCGAACTACCCCAACAAATGGCAGCCACGACATGCACATGCCATCCCCACTGGCTTCCCTCGCCCACATACCTACAAAACACAAACAAGCATGAATATACATACAAGCAAATGTGAGTGTTTGTGTCTGTGTGTACATACTGTGTGTACTGACTGGTGCACTCACACCCAAACTGCTCCAGTGTACTACTGAACGTTTGGCAGTCGGCCAAAGCAGTGGAGTCCACACTCACACGCAAACAAATACACACATGCATAGAGAGAGCGTCACTTGATTTGCAGCGCGAGAGTGAGCGACTTAACGACGCCTCTCGCTACCCCAGCTGTGTCATTGTTGATATTTTGTGTTTTCATCTTGAACTTTTGTGGTTCAATGTGTCTAGCCAACCCCCCCAAATACAGCACACACTAAAAAATATACATACATATATGAATGTTGTACATACACACAGACACTCGTATATCAAGAGCTGCCAAACGTTATACTCACCACACACTCAGTCAAATGCCTAACTGCCCATATCCCCCCCACACGAAAGCTGCAGCAAGCGCTATCTCACTATCTCTCTCTAGCTTCTGCCCTTGCCTTTGCCGGCTTTTTTCTATGCGTATGCGTAGACGCTTTCGCTCTTTAGCTTTGCTTTTGCTCTCTGCGCTGCTGCTGCTTGCAGCGCTCTATTGCATTCTACACTTGAACTTGCTCAGCTCACACACACAAGCAGACTAAGTCTGCCAGTGAGACAGTGTCTACAATTATCTTCAGCCCTTCCACCCCCCCTCCCAACCTCACTGATTATCGCACTCTTCCCTTCTCTCTCTCTGTCGAACTATCGGGTATCTGTATCTCTGTTTGTTTGCCTCTGTGCTTACTTTTCAACCACATTGTATTTGAAATGTGCAATTTTATACGTCGCCATCGACGTCGTCGGATACTTAAGTTGATTTCTGTTGTTATTGTTATTAATGTAAACTGTTGGCGCTGTAGATCTTTGCCTTTCATCAATTACGTCTCAACACGTCGGCGTATACCTTTAGATATTTTTATTCTGTACTCAAAGGCAAACATTTTTTTAAATTTGATTCAACTCTTTTGTATTTAAATTTCGTTGATCTTATTTAAAATCATAATTTTTTGAGATAAGTTCAGTCTATAATAAAACTTAATTGGCTTATGGATCAAAACACTTATGAAAGATTGTATTAGGAACAAAGATTTGATAAGTCCAAATGGAAATGCGTAAAATTCCACAACTTTCACTTGCAGTTGTTAACAAATTTTCCATTTCAATTTATTTTTCTCTTATTCACACTATGAAATTTAGTATCTATGTATGTAAATATAAACATACGTACGTATTTACTTGCCAACAGATGTTTGTAAGTGCTTTTGTACTACAAAAATATTTCGTTGTGTCGGCTTACAACAGTTTTTCAACTGCACATTTGCCCTTGTGTCACAACGTCTGGCAATTATTATTATGATCGCTTTTGTTCCACTGTGCGAACACATTTCGAATGTACGTGTGAATTTGCACTTGTGCACCCGTCGACGACGACGACGACGTCAGCAGCAGCAGAGACAACAACAAACGCAAACTCACGAGTTAAAAAAAAAATCAACGAAAAAAAAAACTGAAAAGGAGGCAAATATAAAGGAAAGCGATGATGGCACTGGCACGCACACAAACGCAGATACGCCACATTATTGTGAATGTGGGTGTATGTTGAGTACTGCAGAGTAAGTGGGGGGGCGAGAGCGAGCGACAGTCTCTCTCTGTTTGTGTGTGTGTGTTTGTGTTCGTGCCAAAGAGCAGCGCACGATTGCATCGGCATTTTTCATTCAAGCCACTCGCTTTGAGTATCTGTGTGAGAGAGCGTATGATAACTATGCGTGTGTGTGTGTGCGCTGCGCTTCATATTTAACTTAAGCGCTGATTCCGCTTTCGACTTTTGTGAGCGTTATTTGCATTGGTGTGGGTTGCCAACGCTCGCTCTCTCTTTCTCGCTGTCGTTGGTGGTGGATTTATATCATGGTGGATTTTAGCGCACTTCATCATTTTGAGTTTAACAGAGAAATAACATTCAGTATTTGTTTGAACTTAACATTTAGTATTTGTTTGGACTTTGTCGTTGACGGTTCGTTCTCCCGTTCGCTCGTTCGTTCGTTGTGTTTTTTGCGGTTTGCTTTTGAACAAAAATAACAATAAAAATATTATTAAAAGCAATTCTAGTTTATAACACACGTTGCAACAAAGTTACAAAAAAATATTGAATACAAATGAATATATATATATATATGCTATTCACAACAGCAAAACTGTTAAACACAAGTGCAATTTAAACAAAAAATATATTATACTATATTTAAAAAGAGAGAGAAAAAGAGCGAGAAAAAAAACAAAGTGCAAAAAAATTGTAGCTGAACAAGTCATAAAGTGCAACAATTTATAAAATACATATAAATAAATGTGTGTTCTGTGTTTAAAGATATTATATGAATAAGAATTTTGTCATTGCCACATGCGGCATTATTTTAAAATAGCAACGAAAAATAAAACAAAATGTAATAAATGATGACAACAAATGTAATGTAAATAAAAACGCACATGAATCTAAACATTTAACAGTGAAAGCCAAACACACCACCACAAATACCAACCAAAACACAAACACACACACACACAAACAAACATAAACCAGCTCACCTACAACAAAAACTATCAAACATCAACAAGCAGCGACGACAACGTCGACTGCGCTACGTAATCAACGGGGGCAAAAACACATTGCACACCAAAGAAGAGGAAGATAGCAACAGCCGCTTGGAATAACTAGCGACGTCGTCAGACAAACGTCTAGAGTTTGTCTGTTGTCTGTGCTTCTTCTTGGTCTAGTCGCAAAACTCATGTCCTGTGTACAGGATACAATAACAGAGGAACAACAACAACAACAAGCTGTCTAAATGACTGCCTTCTAACTGAGTCTGTCTCTTTCACACCCAATACGCCGCCCGCATCATCAAGAAGTGTGTGTGTGTGTCTTTTCCCCAGTTTTCCCAATTTGATCCCCAAAAAGTGCTTACCAAACAAATGGTGCAAATACAACAACAACAAGACGTCTATTTGAAAAGTCACAAAGAATAGAAAAAGAAGAAAAGTTTATAGTGTTTGATATTCTAAAAAAGCTTAAGAATTATAGTGTTTGAAAAAAAGTGAACAAAAGTATAAATAAGTTTTTCACATCGATAACATTTGTAAATGGATAACGATTTATATGGATTAGTTGCTGAATTGGCGCATTACATAGATGCTAACGGTAAGTAACGAAAAAAAAGTCTACAAATTTCAAATATTTGTTGTAACTTGTTAAAAAGTTATAAACAAAAAATGCTGGCAAACTCGTTGGTTTTAGGAAAAGGGAAAAATGTACCAAAAAAAGTTTTCTGTCAGAAGTGGGATTCGAACCCACGCCCTCAAAGAGGACCAGAACGCTCATACGAACCTCCGTTTGGGAGGCAAGATTGGTTATCTTGAGTCTGGCGCCTTAGACCGCTCGGCCATCCTGACACTTGCAGACGATGGAAAATGTTTGACTTAATAATGAAAGATTTTGCGATTGTTAAAAACTTTTATTATGTCTCTCCAACCCTTCTATTCTTATTCGATTCTCAACTGAATTTAGCTGTCATTTGTTTTGGCACTTGTTTTTTTCAATTTAGAATTGAGCTGTCAACCATTCGATCAAGTGAAAAACATGCGTTACGCTAGAGAAAACACAAAAAAACACAAACACGCCATAAGCATTTCCTTTTAATGCTTCTGTTCAAAAAAAAAATTTATTGAAATATGTATCCAAGTGAAAAGCATTTATGGGCCAAAATAAGAAAAACTCAACACAACACAACACAATATGAAGCCCCATTTCTATGCCTAGATAAACAACCAACGGAACGTATAGCTTCATTGTCGAAGTTTTATGTGATGATGTCGAAGATGAAAAAACACATGTTTTCGTGCGCATAAATTGGTAATACATTAACAATTGTCATGACAACTGACAGACGGCCAATTAAAACGCATTCGATGAAATGTAAATTTATAAATATATATTTTATATACACTCGGATTTTGAGTGGAATCTTAAAGTCACTTGGTAATTGGCATCGAACATGCCAATAAAAATAAGAAAAGAATACATATGTATTATTTTTTCTTGGCATTTCAAGTGGGGTTTTCTTTGATTGTGTTGCCTTGGTTAACTTTACATGGGGACTAAAACGACTCAAAGTTAAGCTGTGCTAAGCATAATTTTTATTGTTATGTCAGTGATTTGTTAAGCATGTAAAATGTGTATGTAAAATTTGTAAAAACGTCGAACTTTTGTTCTGAGCACTTGTTGGATTCTCTTAAGAGAGTTTTTAAATGAGGTTTCTTGGGTTTCGTAGTTGTTTTGGTTAATTGACTATTTGAATTGGATGTTAGAATCAATTGGGAACCCTTAATATAATTAAATATTCTTCCTAATCAAATATCACATCAGAATCATGACAGAAATGCCATTATATAAACCCACCAATTTCCAAGCACATTTTAACTAATTGAACGTACAAGCTTTAAGTGATCTATATTATCAAACACAGGACTCGCAGACAATGTTTTCAAATATGTACACTATTCTTTTATTACATTTTACCCCCGTACCGCACACACAATTGAATTGTAATCTAATACGGTTACAAAAACCTGGACAGAGCATAAAAAAAAAAAAATTGAATCTATGACTAGACAGGGCAAAAGTACATAGAACAGCAACAACATTGACAGCCAATCCCATTTTAACGTCCGGCCGTCTATAAGCTACAATAAAGGACACCAAATACTAATGTTACTTAATCTTAATAATGATGTTCGTTACTCACCTTCTTGTTGATGATGATGAACACGATTCAATGCGTGTCTTTAATTCGTGCTCGCTGTCCGTCTATTTTTATACTTTATATAATATCTAACACTTCATTTTATAGTTGGGTTGGCTTATCTTTTGTCAATTAGTGTTTGTTTGTACTGTCCTTTTTCCTGGTTTTGTATTGCCTATTTGTAGGCGCCTAATGAGCCGAAAGCCACATTATGTTTGACGCCCCTCTTTGGGATCTCGCTTCGGGTACAGTTTGATTGAAATCTTAAGAAAAACCTCAAATCCCTCTAACCCACAGCCCACTATTAACAAACTCTATTTCTGGGGGTCTACTACAAGTTTTTCTCAATTGTTTATTGTTTGAAGTGTATGAAAAAAAAGTTACATGTCGTCATTGTTGCTGTTTATTTTATGGTACATTAAAGTTGGCAAAATGGCAACGTTTTAATGCCATTTTATGCAAATATCGTATATATGTATGTAGACACCCATATAGATTTATACATGTGTCTCTTGCTCTAGGCGAACATTCCAATGTGTTTTGTTTGTGAGCTTCGTTGTTGCATTGACAAGCTTCTGGTCTTAATGGGGCAGCCCTGCCTTTGTATTATAATACATTTACATATATGTATATAGATATGTTCATATAATGTTTTTTCTGTGATTATCATATGTGTGTTGTTTGTGTATATCTTGAAGTTTGTGCTTAATGTGCGGGCCTGCTCATCGAAGCGATGTTTTTTCGTTAAGCTATGGCTACAAATGACTTGCTATAAAATTATAGCAACTCCTAAGGGCAAGTTATGGCAACTTTCAGTGCTAGAAAAAGCCATTTGTCTTGTTTAAGCTAGTTTAAAAGTTGCTATAAATTTTATAGCAAGTTTCATTAGCTGTTGAATATATAAACTGAATAGTAAATTCTATTTTCCATCACAAAATCTATGAAATTTGATTGATTTTGAAGTGCTATAAATATTATAGCTAGCAATAAAATCTCATTTATCTGGCTTAAAATCTTTGGGCCTCATAAAACCTTGAAACACTTTACTTTAAATATTTCCCACTTATTTGGCCATCATTTAAGCGTAAAAACGGCTTACAACTTAGTTAAGTCACCTGCTTTTAGGTCATTCAAGTTCAACTAGCGCAAATCAATAAAGTACAGCATCAATCATGATTGACTGACTGACTGAATTACGACTGGGTCATGAGTCATTCACTCACAGACACACACACGCACAACTAGATTTCGAGCTACCCTTATACAAAAGAAAAAGGAGAAGATAAATTTCAACAATTGCACAAACGCATCAAACAGGTTCCCTTTTTTTCCTTTTTCGTTTTTATTTTTTGAATTTTAACCATTGTGCGTCTTATCTTGTCAGTTGTTTGTTGTCTGCGTTTCCTGTGCAAGACTACCTGTGAGTGTGTGTGTGTGTGTGAGAAGAGTATTGTGTGTGTCTGTGTCTGTCTGTTTGCTCTGTTCTCTCTCTCTCTCTCTCTCTCTCTGTTTGTCTGGACATTCAATTGTGCAGCATTCGAGTTTTGCAGCTTTTATTTTTATTTTTTGTTATACGCTGGCTGGAAAAACCAGAGCAACTTTTGCGGTGTGTTTGTGTGGCATTAATTAGCAAAGTCTTGCGATAAAAGCAACGCACGAAACAAGTTTCAATGCAACACAGCTTTCACATCACTCAAACTACAATAAAACTGCATAATGATAATATAAAACTACCAACTGCAACATGGCTGTCAACACTTTCGCAGACTTTCCACGCATTTATCTTTTTATCAGAGAGTTTGGGGCAGGGAAGGGGCTGTTGCTCGCTTACACTACAAATATGTATGGATATGAAAAACAAGAGAGCTGTGAAGAGTTTTCAGTTGAAATTTGTGTTTTACGAGCTTGTGTTTTAATGTCCTTTGAGTATTTTTAAATGGTTTTAGTTCTGTTAATCTGTTGGCAACAAATTTCTGTCTATCCTATACAAACCCTTTAGCAACACCCTTCTACTTAAAGCTAATGACCTCAGCTTAACTCAAATAAAAACCTGAATTTTATTGAATCACAAAAATTTTAGACTGATTATTTGTTGTTGTCATTGTTATTAAATGAATTAATTAAAAATGTTGTTGGTTGACATTTGGATAAAAATCATCTTAAAACTACAAATCAAGGTCTCACACATCTTTACTTAAGTTATAGAATAAATATTAAGATTTAATAAAATTGCATTTTAGTGAAGAAAAATAATTGAATAAAAAAGATTAGCTTGTTAGAGTTGAGAATTGAAACAGTTTGGCATTTAGCATTGACTCTTCGTTAGAACTTTCCAAAAAGTCTGCTAAAATCAATCGATTTTGTAGTTAGTTTTTGTTCTTTGTGTTATGCAAATCGTATTGATGATTATAAATGCAAGTCGATGATGATAAATGAATGTAGGACTATAATAATAACACTACAATATAAGTATAATGAGCTGAAAAAGAAACGAGCTGAAACCGGAAAGGGAAATGATTTAAGCGCATTTTGAGCGCTGTTGCCTTTTAGCAAGTTTTTTTTTCTATATTTTTCTTATACATACATAAATTTATATTTATTGTTAGTTTGCCAAGGTTGGCTGGCGTTTGAGTATGTCTGTGTGTGAGTGTTTTTTTTTTCACTGTACCGCTACTTTACTATGAGTTGATGATGTTTCTATTTGTCTATTGCTACCGCATAATTTACAGTCAAGTCAGTGCAAAGAACTTGATTATTGTATCCAAATATGTTTTTCTTTTTTTTTTGCCTCCTATTATATCATTTTTTTTTTCTGAGTGTTAATCCAAACGCGTGCCTTGTCGCAAAGATTTTGTGGCAATTAAGTGCCGCGTGCTTTATTTTATTTTTTTATTTATTCTTGAAAATTGGTCATAAATCTAACTTTTATGTTCTTGTTCTGGTGTGGCGACATCAGTTGATGATTAAAAAGTTTTATTTACAACTTTTCAACAAAGTTGGGAAATAATTATTAACATAAAACTTGAAGCTGTTCTGGATATTTTAATAAAGCTTAAAATGTTAAGGATTTCTCAAAGTATTTATCATAATGAAAAGTATATGAGAAAAAATGGGGAGAAAAGACTTACATGCAAATGATTTTATGATTGTTATAACAATCTCTGTAAAAAGAACAGCTGTGCCTTAAAATACAGATAAAACCAATTAATTAAAGTACAAACAATCGCAAAACAATGAAAAAAAAGTTTGACAACTGCCCTAAGAGAAGATACTTCGGCAATCCAAAAATAACTAAACAATTTCAACCTGTTGATGCCTTTTGGCTGTGTTGAACTACCTGAATTGTGGATATGTGTCAATTGAACTGGCACCATTTTTCAATGTTTAACCAAATCAGCAAAAGACAAAAATAAAATACATGAAAACAAAAAAGTTCGCGGAAAAGTTAAAGCTCAACCAGTTTTGGGTTTCGGTTTGGGTTTTTTTTTTTTGACAAGACAAGACGCACACGAAAATAACCGTTAAGTCTGTCTGTCTGCCCACAACTGAACATAAAAAAATGTATATACATATATATGCGCTTTGGCGATTTTATTTCGGCACGTGTGTTGTTTGCACAGACAGAGCGAGAGAAAGAGAGAAAGGGAGAGAAAGAAACTGCAAACAAAAACAAAAGTTGCCTCTTGCCACAAAGAAATGAGAAACGAGGTCAACTCTGTTGTTGTTGTTGTTGTTATTGTCGTCTCTCCATTTTGGATTCTGATGAATTTTTAGTTGGTTCATTTTATTATTATTATTTTTTGTGAAGAATTTCGATCAAAACTTTATCAACTTTCATATATTGGTAAAGCGTTTGCGGTTTTTCAAAATTGAACATTCGCATATGTCATTTGTTTACCTGCCAGATGGTACTAGGATTATTAGTATTGTTTTTTTTGAAAGGTTTTGAAAGCAACCCAAATGATGGACTTCAATATACCTGTATCAGTTGAGATTAGTTATTTTTAAAGCTAATGTAATATATTTTTATGGTGGAGAAACTAAAAAGTTTCTTAATCCAATCAGCTTCAAATTGTTAATTGTAAAACTGAACTGACAAAATCTTGATCTTAAAGTCGATTTTGAATACATTATTTATATCTCGTAGCCCAACTCATCATCTAACTTATATGCCACATAGGTTTTTATACTTTTTTTACTCTATTTCTTGTTGTGGTTGGACTGAGTAGATAGATGAAACCCCAGAAGGAAGTCAATCTCAATGACAGTCATTAGTGCGGTGGCATGGCAAAAAGCCAGTCTTTTACTCATTCGATGAGCGTTGAAACACTAGCTTCAACTTGAACCTCACTCTTCATATATACAATCTGATATACTTGCTTTAATTATGTTTGGGTGGCCCTTTTTCTCTCTATCTTTTTTCATTTCACTCACTCACACATACAACATTATTATTAGATTGGTTCGGACTGCAAGGCGTACAAGTCCCTTAGCCACATGTTGTTGTGTGTGTGTGTGTGTTATGTTGTGTTTATGGGAATGTGCCACATGTGCCAAACATTCACACACAGCCTGTCAAGCTATAAGCAAATGGAAATCACGCGGCGTTTGCGCTACGTGCATAAAAATAACAGCAGGAAATTAAAAGGATCCATGTGTTTACATTTGTCACAGTGCCAAAGAGAGGGAAAGAGGAAGAGAAAGAGAGATAGATAGTATGAATGTATTTAACGTTAATGTACATATGTATTAGAACAAGAATCCTATGCCTATATACAGCTGGATTCCCACTCAAACCCAAACACAGCTCAACGAACGGAAATTTAATTGTTGGTTTTTTTGCGTTCCCTGAGCGCTGACAATCCTTTAGAGGGATATGTCCACTCCCAGTACTTGTTCTTTTGTTATTGCTTTTTTATTTAATAAACTTTTATTATTATCTACTCTCTCTCGCGTGTCAGAAAAATATTGCTGAATAAATTTCTATGCCTTTTTGCATTAATTATTTAAAAGACTTTTACGAACACGTATTTAGACTGCATTTAGAAATACTATTAAACAAATGATAGTTTTTCGTTGAAAGTTTGCAAAAATAACCAGAAATATTTATATATAAAATAGCTAAAAATAATTTGGCATTGAATAAGTAATGTTTATTAGTTAAAGAAAGCAATTTTAAGCTTAAAACTTATTAAGCTGACAGGAATAATAACAGTTTTACATCATAAACTATCCAAAATACATAAAACAACAGATTTATTGTTAGAACTTTGCTACATAAATCTCAAGATTTTAAATAGTAACTAAAAGACTAAAAACTTACTATGCAAAATATTGCAAAATTCTTATATACAAAAAATTCTTAAAATTAAAAGGTTTAAAGCTGTTTTTTGAGTTTTAACTTAAAATTTAAGCTAACTAACTAACTACTCCGGTTATAAATTCATTAATATCAATTTTCGATTAGCTTTCCATGCCTTTCTCGACCTTTCTATGCAATTCTCATGACGCAATCTATGCTTAACCTTCACCAATATAATACACCATGCCCAAAGCCTGGCTTTTAAGCTTAGCTTGGCCAAACGCATTACACGCGTAACAAATTGTTGCTTGAGAACAAAGAGGAAGAAGAAAACAAAAAACCACAAAAACAAATTTCACAATTTTGCTCAACAGAAGCGCTGACAAATTACGAAAAAATAACTTTTACATGCTACGGCAATTACGCAAAGGTATGAAAGAGGGAGGGAGAGAGAGAGCGAGCGGGAAAGAGAGAATGGAAAAGATCGAGCGAGATAGAAAGTCAAAGACGTTTGCGACTGCGTGTTTTATTTTCTACACTTGCCTCTTGACTCTTTGCGCTTCAACTTGAACAAAACAGAAATAAAAACAAAAAAGTTAAAAGTAAAATGCGCAAAAAGCAACCAAAAACACCAAGAAACGCAAAGCTATAAAAATGCCTCAAATGCCGTTTATACATACATATATCACATACACATACATATGTACATTTGTTTGTCTTCAAACTGGATGCGTCTTCTGCTGCTGCTGCTTCTGCTGCTGGGCAAGATTTTTGTAGACAGCGAAGCAGCAACAAAAGCTACAAAGAACAACCTGTTTTTATATTTCTTGTACTTACGTACATTTTGAACGAGATACGTCGACGGCGACAGGTTTGTTTTTTTTATTAACGTTTTTTAATGCGGGCCAAAATCTCAGCAATGTGACGGCCAACACACAAACACAGAGACACAAACACACAGACACTAAAACACCCCACCAAATTACAGCCCGCTCTACACCCTTCTCTCAGTTCTCACTCTCTCTCTCTCTCGCTCGCTAACATTTTCTGAAAGCTTAGATTGCTTTTTTTGTGATTTTATTCTAAGCTGTCTGCGCAAACGGGCTGGCAATAAGTAAGCTGCCCGTTTTTTCCTCTCTCTCTCTCTCGCTCTCTGTCTTATTACTGCCCCCTCTCGCTCTCTCTTTCTGACTGCCTCTCACTTGTTGTACTCAAAAACCAGTTTTGGCGCTTTACAACAAAAATAATTTGCTCATTTCGGTAAAAACACTTGCAGTTGGGTATAATGATGTGATGAGAAAATTAATTAAATATTATTCCAAATAATTGTTTGTTAGTTTAAATTATTTCTTAATTTATCTTTAAGCTTCTTATGTCAAGTAGACAGATTTCTTGACAGATTTAACTTAATCATAATTCTAGTGCTATATTACATAACCAAGAACTGAATTGTGGTCTCAAAAGGGTATTCATTAATCGGCACACTGAAAACTTGTTCAACTTACAAATCTTATTATTATAATTGTTGTTGTTGCCGGTCTTCGTTCGTTTTGCTCACTTTGGCAAATTTTGTATTATTTTTCAACTTGCCTTTAAGTTCAACTTGTCAAACGATGAATCAGATGAATCACCTGTTGTTTGTATCTCTCTCTCTCTCTCTCTCTTTCTCTATATAGCCACATGAAGTGGCTCAAGTGCAGTGAACAAGTGGAGTTTAGACTATGACAGTTAGTTGATGTTACTTAAAAACTTTCGCCAATTAAATGCTATCGATTGAAATCATTAAGTTGAAACCTCATTTGGATAAATATTGTGACACATAAGTAAATTGATTGTTGATTAAATGATGAAAACTTGAATAAATGTATTGCTTCTAATAATTGAAATTCATATCAGTTGATTCATATTTTTTTAACAAGTATTTAATGTCATTTCTTTGTTAAAAGCAAAAACAAATCTAAAATTGTTTCTTAAATTTTCCCGAAGAATATTCACTCCAAACATTTGAAAAAGAATCAAAATATTTAAAAAGAAATCTTCTTTACTTCTCTACCTTAATAAATCCCTATTGAGCCAATGGTTACTAAAGTCGAACTTCCATATAGCAAACTTCCGTATAACGAGATTTTCTATACAACGATGTCAGAAACCAGAACCCTGGCACTTGGTTCAGTCAAAAACTCATTCTATATAACGAATTTTCTCTATAACGAAATTTTTTGTTGTACCCTTGAGATTCGTTATATGGAAGTTTGACTGTATACATTATTTTCAAGGGCCTTCAACGCATTTTTCATGTTTTTCTCAATGTTTATTGTAAATGTTTTCACGTTGTTCTCGATTTGTTTTTTGTTGATTGAGTTAGGAACGTGAATCGACAAATGTGTAAACAAATGATTGTGAAAATATTTAGATAAGTGCTGCGACAAGTGTACAAAGATCTATACACATAAACTCTTTCCAACAACTTTGTATGCGTATTGTAAATAGGAAGAAAAACTAGATTAGTTTCCATATGTGTTGGAATTTTAATTTTCCAACTTTATGCAGCCAAAATAATGTGATAAACATCAATTTCAAGTTGAGATTTGTCGATAATATCAATTACACGGCTTACTTCTGTTCAAGAACATTATCTTGACACTTTCTTTGAAAAGAATGACAACTTTTAATTTTCTGACATTGATTCATTAAAATTGGCGTACAGAATTATGGCCCAAGTTCATCTTTCTACGCTTATCAAAAGTATCTCTTAATTCTGCTTAAGAACTGGTTCACCATTTATTTGACTGATGCCGGCTATAAGATAAAAACAAAAACAAAAAACTACAACTTGAAATCACATTTAAATTTATATTTTTTTTTTTTGCACGCCAATTAATTAAGTTTTGTGCCATGTGATTGCGACAGTTCTTATTTTGTCGTATTTATTTAAGTTCAAGGCGAGGCGAAAATTTGCAATTAAATGAAAATGAAAATTTCATGAGCATTCGCACTCGATACGTCGGGGTACGTTGAACTTTTTCGAACAGAAAATAGGCGTATTTTATTTTTTCCTTAACTTTCATCAACGAGTTTGCCAGCCACTAAGAGTTAGCTTAAAATAATAGTTGGTAACTAAATTTAAACATTTTTACAGCATTTAAATGTTGAGGACGTCAGCGGCGGGCTCTAAAAATGTATTTCGTACGCAAGCAAGTGCGTAAAAAATACTAAACAAAATACTGCAAATTACCAAAAACAACAATAAAAAGAAACAACAGCAAAAGCTTAAACCAAACAGCTTCAAAATATCTTAAAGATAGAAAAAAAAAAAAAACACAAAAAACTTTTAAGCGGACATTTTAAAGTGTCCTCGCACTGCAATCATTTTTAAGTTCATCAAGTTTTGAATAAAAAAGGCAGCAAAACGGCGACCATCGGCTATCAAATGATGAAACGACGCTGGTCGAACAACGGCGGCTTCCTGCGCATACAGGAGGAATCCTCCTCGGAGGTAACCTCCTCGAGCAATGGACTCGTGCTGACGAGTGGCATAACACTGTCACCATCGTCATTGGACTCACATGATTATAATGATCAGGAGATGTGGCTGTGTGGCAATGATGCTGGCATTTATGGCAACACCAATGGCAACACTTTGGGCCATGGTAACAACAACAACAACAACAACACACAACAGCAACAGCAGCAGAGTGTCATCACATTGGCCATGCAAGGCTGCAATAGTACACTGCCCGCCCAAACAACCATAATACCCATCAATAACAACAACAACAACAATAATAACAACAACAACAATAATAACAATAATAATAATAATGGCTATGTGCCTGGTGCCACAAATCTGGGCTCTTTAACCGATGGACATATGGGCAATTTGGTCAACAGCATGCAACAGCTGCAAAATGGTCACAGTCTGATCAATTCGACAACAACGAATATGCAACAAAATGGCCTAAATGGCAATACACTTTTGGGTAATAACAGCAACAACAACAACAACAACCATATGTCAATTGGTGGTGGCATGCATCATCAAACGAATGGAAACTCGAATGGAATTGGTCTAGGAGGAGGTATGGGAGGCGGAGGAGTTGGAGGCCTAGGGGTGCTTAGCGGCAGTGTTTTGGGCGCCATGGGCGGACCCATGGGCATGCAGGCCATGCAACACACGCCGCGCAGTGATTCAGCTAATTCCATTTCATCAGGTTAGTGAATAAAATAAAAATATTTCTTATTTAATTCTAAGATTTAAGGCCTTTTTTTATATGTAATAAGTCGCTTCAAGTTCGTTGAGTGTTCGTTGGCGAATAACAAAACAAGCTTAAATTAAGTTTAAAAAAAAATCATATCATTTATAGTTCTTAGCATTTCAATATTATAGATACTTATCTCTTGGATTATAAATATTTAAACTTAAATATCGTAAGTTATATTTAAAGTATCTTAAGAAGTTCCTATGCAGTTTATCCGGACCTTTAAGTAAAATTAATCTTCCTTATTTTCTGATTATTTTTAATTTTCGTTCTTCTTTTTCTTAACTTTCAAAGTGTTTAAAAAATAGCCTTAAACTTGATCAATTCAATCAATTTATTATTAATGTCAATTTGCAAAATTTAAAAACGAGTCGATTTTAATTTAAAACAACATAAAATTAATGATTTTTACATTGCATTCAATCAACGCTTCAAATCAGCTCTAATTTTCTGCTCTCTCTCTCTCTCTCCTCTCTCTCTCTCTCTCTGCCTCTCATCAGCACACTGCACTAATTAAATTTTATAGCATACATTTTATGATGCGCCTTTTTTTATGAGTTGTGTGTTTTATTCTGTCCTCCTTCTCTTGGACTTTTTGGATTTAAAATGCACATGCAAGCAAAGTTCACAAAATGAAATGGCGCCCAGGGCAAGCAGGCAAGCAACAGGGAACAGGAGGGGGAGGGAAACAGCAGCAGTAAAAAACACTTAAGCACTGAACAATAACAATAACAGCAATCTTGAGGGAGCTGCTGATGCATTTATTGTTTTTGTTTTTTTTTTCTGTGTTCGTGTTGCTTCGGACTTTTATCAGCCAGCGTCATGGAAGGCTGCATTCAACACACACACACACACACACACACACACACACTCGAACAGGGCAATGTGCAGCAGAGAATATAAGGGTTTGTTGCTCGGTAACTCGAACCTACCTCAAGCTGTTCTATATTTAGTTGCAAGCTGTGACGAAGAAGAGGAACAACAAGAAAAACAAAACCAAAAACACACACATTGAAAACTGCATTGCTTTAAAGGAATATTTCGATCGGCAAATGGTGGTGACGTCATGAGAGTGAAGAGGGAATCAGATTAGAATGACCTTCGTTTTGGGACGCCTTGGCGGCGTCGACGAGATGCGATGACATCGTCCTGGTCCTGGTATTCGTTGTCGTCCTCACCCTCACAGCAACGAATTGGTTTAATCGGGTCACAGTATTGAGTCAATTTGCATGCCGAATGCTGCATGCGCTGCATGCTGCTTGTGCAGCACTTTGACCCAATTGGTTGCTGTCTTTGATAAGGTCAGGGACGCAATGCTGTTGTTGTTGTTACTTCTGACGCTGACTGTGACACAGTTATTCTATCTAACCATATGTCCCGTTGACCCTTTTCCCCGGTCCAATGCACAAAGTCAAAGCGTGTCATTGCCAGAAAGTCCGTGTCAGGGTTAGGTCAGGTATTTTACTTTGTAGACTAAAAAATTTGTAGTATTTAATGCAGAATGTTGAAGAAACTTTAAAAATCAAAATTACTGAAAAATTTTTGTAATTGAATTCACTCAAATATATTTATAAAATATATTTATTATTGTTCCTGAATATTCTATACATTTCTAAACAAGTTTTAGCTCAAACAACCAATATAAATAACACAATTTGGGAATAAAGACGACAAAATTTCAGTAAGAATTTTATCATAATGCTGTTATCTGAATTTTTAAATAATTAATTACCGGTTTTTCTTAAAAAAAATATATTATTTTAAGCAAACAAGTTTTGCTATGGTTGTTGCCCTTTTAGATAAATTTTTATTAAACTTTCGATCTATAAAAGATCAAATAAAAACAATCTGAATTTGCGTATAAAGTTCGCTAATGGGTATTTAAACAACACTTTTAAGATAAATAAATCATTCAGAAACTACTAAGAATCATCGTCAGAAACTTTACGCATATTTTGCGAAAAAACGCCCAAACTATTAATATACTATAAATTAACAGCTCCAACTACAACTCTTTTACTTTCTCTCTTCATCTGTAACTCTCTTTTTATTAATTTGAGAGCAGCTCAAACAGCTGTTCTTGAGTTGGATGCGCTTTGCTGTAACTGTTGTTGTTTTTGTTGTTTACATTTTTTAAAGTGGCTTTGAACTCAACTCGTAATTTTTGAGTAAATTTGGGTCACTGGTGCAGGCCCAAAAAAACCAAAAACAAAAACAACAAAAACTAAAGTGCCGTTGCTGCTGCTGACTGAAAACCGCAAGGACAAAGCTGTCGAAGCTGTGTGCACATTATGACTGCACACATTTAACATCTTTCTCGCTCTCGCTCAATCTCTTGCTCTCTCTTTCTGTTCACTCTCTGCACAGCATTACGTGCCATTGCAAGCGTTGCAAGCTCAAGTACATGACCTTACCCCTGCAGACACGGGCACAAGCGCAAAAGAAAAGCAATACGATGCCGAAGTCGATAGCAACGGCAACGACGACGACGACGACGACGACGACGTCAATGCTGCTACCGGTAATGACAGCGACGTCTGCTGCTGCGAATGAATGTAGTGTGCGTGCTTTTTGCACACAATTGTTTTGTGCCCGGTTTGAGCTTATTATTATGTGTTTGCATTTCTTTTGTTAGCTAAACTTTTGGTTCAGTTAGGGTGATATGACGTGGTTTTAGGGTTGCTCTGTGTTATTTTTTTTATGACATAATTTTGTTTACTACTGTTGCTGCAGCGATCCTCAAGGACATCAACATACAAATAATAATTAACGGAATAAATAAACGTGTGTATAGCAACAGCTTATAAACGCGATAAAAAAATCTGTAGAGATAACAGTAGCAATGTGTTCGTGTTAACATTGTCAGTACACACAACTGCATTTGTCACAAATGTGTATGTGTTTGTGTGTAAATTCGCATGACGAAAAAAAAATGAGGTCAATGATTTTGCGCCGCCATCGTTAGTCGTTGTCGACGTCGTCGTCCGTTATCGACGTCGCGATCAAGCGAGCAGCAACGATGCGCACTTCGTGTATGCAAGCGCCAAGAATCCGATCCCCAACAACAACAACAGCAGCAGCTAACTAATGAGCGTAACTACGAACTGCACTCTCTTGCTTTCGCTCTCGCCCACAAATTGAAATGGACTCGCGAGTGCGCGCTCATTTGATTAACAGCGCTGTTATTGTTGTTTTTTTTTTTATTGCTATTGTTGAATGGCGTGCATGTACATTTTTATTCATGCTGCTGCTGCTGTTGCTGCTGCTGCTTGCTGGGCTTAACTGCAACATTGTGTCTACTTTGTGTAAACGAGATATTTTTTGTTTGCTTGTAATTACGCCGCCTGTCTGACGCTTTTGACATTGATAAGCATTGCTCTTTTCGCAGTCGACTGCGCTGCCGGACGGTGCATAACAGTTGCCTGACTTTGACTTTTAGATTGTGTGTGTGTGTGTGTGTGTGTGTTAGTGTTTTTTTTTTTTTTAGCCAGCGATTTGTCAAAGCACAGCAAAGCAAACATTTGCATTTGAAAAAGCTAATCGACGCTGTAATTTGATCAGTTGCTGTTAACAATACAGTCGATCTGTTTCATTCATACATACATATGTACATATTTTTAAAGCATTGTGAAATGTATTAGGCAGTTTAAGCTGCAATTGCTGTGGCAGCCATTTTGAAAGTCACACTCACATGCGTGTGACGTCAGCGCATGAGAAAGCTTCGCCAACAACAGCTAACAAATATGCAAGTTTATACACAAAATGTACACACATATTTTGTTCTTGCTGTGTGCCTGTGTTTGTGCATTCTTTAGTATATGTATTTTTTTTTTTTAATTCTTTTGGCTATTTTCGTACACTTGGCATTAATTTGCAATCAAATGAGAAAAGCAAAGGAAGTGTCGACTGCGCTGCCGCTGCTGTCTGAAGCTTTATTTTTAATTCGTTTTTGCTGCTGCTGCTGCTGCTGTCAAGTGCATTAGCCGTAGACGTCGACTGCGACGCTGACTGCTATAATACACTGAATTAGTTGTTAGATTGCCTCTTTGCATGTAATTGTGCTTGCTTGTGATTGCATTTAGCGAACACGTTTTTATAGGTTAATGACACAACCGGCTGCGCCAGCAGAGCACACAGCGACCAAATATGTATAACATGTTTGTATGTAATTAAATTAAATTAAGAAAAACAACACGCAGCTGCTGCTGCGGCGCCTTGAAAGCAATAAAACTAAAAGTGAAATTAATTACGAACAAAGTTTAGCTGATAATATAGACACTTTTTAAACGTTTTGCGCCACTGTGATACTAAATATAAATGATAATTTATAAAAAAAAAATAACATAAACATACGCAAAACTATGTCAGTAGTGTGTATGCACAAATGTTGACTAAAAACACACACACACACGAACACACAAAAAGCATAAATAAATTCAGCCCATAGGTACACGTATAAGTATTTTTTTTTTAGTTCAACAAATAACCGCAAAAACATTTTTGAAATAAAAGTGCTAGGAATTTGTGTGTGTTTCCGAAAGCGAACAGCACCAACAAAAATGCTAAGAATACACTTTTTCTTATTAGGCAACAGCAGCAATTACAACAACAACCGCAAGAACAACAACAACAACGCCAAAGACAATGCAAAGAGAGAGTGAGAGTGTCGCTCTCCATACACAAACACACACACGCAAGAGCTTTGTGTATTAAATGAGCGAGTGAGCGAGATAGAGCAATCGAAGAACAGACAGACCAACTAACACACTATCTGTTAAGCTCAGCTCTAACTGTTGGCCTCTGCCGCTGCATTCTGGGAGAGTGTTTAAACAACTTTCTAACACACGGTCTGTCCCACAAGAGCAGTTCAGCAGCGTCAAACAAGTTTCGCTCGCTGTAGTCTCTCCCTCTCTCTCTCTCTCTCTCTCATACATTTACACTCACACTCATTCTTTGCTTTCTTCGGACTTTTAGCTTCTATGGCAAATTTTATGGCCGCGGCTGCTGCAGCAGCTGCTGCTGCTCACTTTCTTTCTTGTGGGCTTCTAGAAATGCGTCGCTTCTACAACAACACTCATGTTTTTTGTTTTGGCTTTTTTTTGGTCTTGGGTGAAAGTTGTTGTTGCAGCTAAGCGTGATTTTCCACTTTTTCTTTGGCTTTTGTTTTCTGTCGTTGCAGCAGGTAAAAAATTGTTTTCATCTTCTATCTCCCTCTCCCTCAATCTTTTTTCTTCTTATTTATGCTGCCGCTGATTGCTGGCAATTATGATTTTTGCATAAATTTCCCATGAATTCAAATTCAAAAATGATTGCGCGACTGCAACAATTTTGAACTTGAAATCAGATGCCAAGCTTCCAATTAAGCCCAAGCGAAAGGCGCCAAAAAAAGCACATGGCGTGACTGCAAGTACATAGTGTATGTGTGTGTGTGTGTGTGGGAGAGAGAAAGGTAGCTGGTTAAAGATTATGATCAGTGATCAGCACTTTTGATTATCGACGGCGATAAGTGCAACAAAGTGAATGCCTGACAGCCTAAAAGCCAGATAATATATACAGCATACGAGATTTTTGAAGCGGCATGATCTGATCTTTGTCAGATCACGTTGCACGGTTGCAAAAATGGGGTCAAAACTGCCCAATGCTGTCAAAACTGTCAAATTATTTTTGATAGGCATTCAATAGTGTGAAAATGTACAAAAAGCAAAGTTAAAGCTTAGAGTCAAAAGTTTGAACAGGAAACAGAATTTTTTCAATAATTTTATTCTAGGTTAGGTTAAAATCTTAGTTTTTCTTAATAGACATTATAAACATTCTCAACTTATACTTTTCACATAACATTCAAAGCTTCGAAAGCTCCTAAAAAGTTTTATTTATTGAATTACATAAAAATATTAATAATTCTAATGCATAAATTTGTTTACTTTAAAGCATAATCGAGTTTTTTTCTGTTTGAACATATTAACAAATAACCAATCAATTTAAAATTATGCATAATTAACCATTTAATTACATCAGTAACAACAACAATTATCAACTGCTAGCTTAGAATTTAGCTTTTTTCTAGCCGCTTCAAAACTAAACTTCTAAATGCTGATTTGTAGTTTCACTTTTGTTATTTACCTTGACATTATTAGGCGCCCACAATTTTTTTTTTTTCGCATTCATACAACAACAAAATAGCGAATATTTAAATCATATTCAAAACTATCAATCATTACTTTTTGATCGCACATTTTATATAAATTTTATTTTGTTTTTTTGTACGTCATTGCTGGCAATGAGAACTGTTTTTTTTTTTGCCAGTTGTTGTGAGTCAGAAAATTAGATAAATCATTACCGAAATAATGAAAATCACCAGCTCGAATTACATTAGTCAAGTCTGCAGGTTCACTCCCATTAAGATATATATAGTATATATATAGTGTTGTCCGATGAGCTCATTTAAATGATTTTTTGCGCATGTCTAGATTAAAAATAGTTATTGTAGATAGTATATGAGTAATTAACGCTCATAATTTGCTTATAGAGTTTATAATTAATTACAGCTAAATGTATAGCGTGTAACACCCGCTCTCCCCTTAATCCTTAGCCCTTAATGAACCTGAACTACATGACGCATAATCCAAACCTTTACGCTATTTGATTTTATTTTCCTATAGGTGAAAATGAGCTGTCGACATAAGATTTTTTTTATATCTACAGATATATATTGGTTATTTATAGTTACGTTGCATTGTGCAAAACTTAACGATGCAAATTTTACGAGTTCGTTAAAAATAGACAAACAGTTTAAAATTAATAAGAAAAAAAACTGAATGCAGTTTTACGAGTTACTGCAAATTTTTATGATTTTCTTCTATTAGCGGGTTTTATGATAAAGTAAGGAAATATTTGTGCTGTTCTCAGCTTAATGTAAAATGCATATAAATAAGTAATGAATGTGGCTATTATGTTATTAAATATAATTACGAAATGCAATAGGTACTCAATTATGGGGCTATAAAGTCATTAGTAAAGTATTTATTAAACGTTGATAGTAGTTGATTAATTATTAATGAACTTTCTTAAAAAGCGCATCGACTTTCAATGAGATTGTAATGTTCAGAAAAATATGGCTACAAGAAGTTTAAAACCATTTCCAAATGGAAAGATTAAAAAGTTTTGATTGTAAAGCCAAACCATTCTGAGTTGCGAAAGTTAAGAGTTTTGGGAAGATAATACCATAAATACTATGTTATTTTTTACTTAATATACGTGTTTATACATTTATATTCATAGATTTCAACATTAATATAAATACATTTTTTTCATAAACAAACTAATTGATTTAAACATTTTTCTTTATCTTGCAGGTATGTGTTTCCCTAAAAAATTAAAAAAAAAACAAAACTTATCGAAGCCCAAATAATTAAACATGTCAATCGGTAAGCTCAATAAACTTTAATAAAGTGAGGGAATGCAATTTATGATAGCTCTAGTTAAAGTTTTTGATTTAAAGTAGGTCAACTACGTTCCGCTCACTTCCGATACATTTATCGATAGGTTTTCGTTAAGAATCGTAACTTCACCTGTCAACTCCTGCGGCTGGCTTTGTTCTTTTACATCTTTTACAGCTTTCCACAACTCGGACTAATTGGTCGCGTAAACAATTTAGTTGGGAAATTTATTTCAATTACCCTAACACGCACAAATCAAACACAATCTTCGTCATGGCCGTCGTGGGGTGTAATGAAATTCCATTGTAGAGGTACTTGAAGATACCACTACAACGTATGTATATGTATAAAAACTTTCAGGGGGCCCCATCCCGAGTCATTTCGTCAATTAAGGCAACCACCCCAGAGTTCCCAGTTCTTCTTTCTCTTTGTACACATTCAATTGTATTGTATTTCTAATTTATATGTGGATTCGCCGAAACAACAACGTCGAAAAAACTGTTTAGCCCAGCAGAAAGTGAAACACATGACCCAAAAAAAACCAAAAAAAAAAGTAAAGCAAAATGTAGCGGAACCCAAAACCAAAATCGAAGAAATATAAATACATATTTATTTATATTTATATGTATGAAAAGAACCAAGAATTGTAAGTGTTGTCTTACATGGCCCGGTTTTGTTTTTCTTTTTTTTTATTGAGTGTTTTTCATTTTTTAGTTGAACCGCATTGAGCTACTTTAAGGAAGAGTTTTTGCAACAAACTAAATTGTATCTGAAGAATTATTAAAAATTGTTGTATTAAAAGCTAAAACCATTAGAGAATCGTAAAAACCGAATTTTACACTTGTTTAACATAAAAAAAATATCATCTGCAAAAAATATTTATTTTTGCACAAACTATAGCAAACAATGCGGCTCACTGTCTTGTCTAAGAGTTATTTAGTTTATCGGAACACAAAAAAAAAAAAAAAAAAAAAAAAAAAAATGCAAACTAAACATTGACCCAAATATGTCAATTTACCCAAATGGAGCAAATAATGGCTCAACGACCAAAATTGTGCACAATCGTCACATAAAAATTGACCATAAAGACAGACCCGAATAGACTAAAAATATAAAGAGTAAGCTACCTACGTAAGGCAAGCTTATCTATCTGGCGTTATACCGGCACATTTATTATTTTTTTGTGAATTTGGAGGTTTGTAGTTTTTTATCAAGGCGGTCGCATCTCGTGGCAAAAACATGAAGGAGCTGGAGGCAAATACATAATAAAAAACATCCATACAAATTATAATCAGCACAATTGTGCGTGTGTGTGTGGGTGTGTGTGTGAAGTGAGTGGGTGATGTTATGATTGTGTGCGACTATCTCTGAAAGTAGGGCAACACACAAAAACACAAATAATAACCGAAACTTCGAAAGCACGCATTTCTGACTCGCGTTCACTCAAAAGTTCTTCATGCGTGCGTAAGAGTAGAGTAGATAGAAAGAGAGAGATAGATAGAGAGAGAGGGAGAGAGAGAGAGTGGGAAAGAGAGAGCTCACACGCATCTAGTCGTCTGGACACACTCGTCATCTTTCACTTCACTTCACTTCACTCTTTCCTAATGCTAATGGGGCAGAGTTTCGATTTAACCAAAAGTCAATGAAATATACTTATTTTTTGGACGGAGAATTCAGACCAACGTAAATGGTGTGTTGTTTTTTACTCTTTCTCTTTTTTTCTAATCGAGCATATTCGCTATAATATGATTAAAAAGCTTATGAGAGGTACAAGGGAGCATCTCCAAACCCAGAAAAATCAAATTCTTGGTCAACCTGATCTGTCTCTCAAGTTTATTTAAAAATAGCGATAATTGAGAAGTTGAGAAGTACCGGAGATATCGAAGATACAAGAATTGCGTAATGTCTTGGGTCCAGGGTATCTTTTCGTCGAACTGTCCTAACTTAAACATTCTTACATGTTTTTATTTTTGTTTGGTTACCTCTCTTTGTCGATTTAGGCCTATACAAATGAGTGGCAGACCCCATAAAACAAAAACAACCACAATAAACATCTCTCGGCGGCCACTTTCACAATCGTTGCGTCTGGGCGGCGTCGTTTTTTATTTGGTTTTGTTGTTGCATTGGTCACTTTTCGGCTCGCCTTGTTATCGTCTTAAATAAATATAAACAATTTTATACAAAATAGCTAGAAACTTGTTCAATTTGATTCTTCACTTGTCATTGTTGCACTTTTTTATGGCTAGGGTTTTTTTTTTTGTTTCTTTATGAACTCATCATAAGGTGTCCCAGGAAAAAAAAATATGTTAAAGGTCGTCGTATTAAAATGTTATCGTACTAATTGGCTAGCTGAACTCATTAAGAAAATCGATTAAAACCATTGGGAAGAACAAAAGGTATTTTGTATTGTGTAAAACATTTACAGAGTTTTCTTAATTTCTTTGCAGATTTTATTCTTAAAAAATAGATTTTAAGATACATATTTCTAAAATGTTGCGGGTCAAGTATTTAATTGGGTTTTAATATAACAAATAATCAAAAAAGTATTGTAACAAAAATGAAATTCCTACGTACTTTCTCTTGTTAAATTATGCTTAAATTTGTATCAATCAATTAAATCTTTAACAACTTTATATCATTTACTCGCTCAAATAGTCTTCTATAGACTTCCATTAAAAGCCATTAAAATCAAGCAAAAAGCTATTGATATTAATTAAAAGCTTACGCTGCCCTATTGGACCAGGCTTAGTCACTAAGTACATCTCGTTTTAAGTTGCTTGGTTCGTTCATATGCATAGCAACGCATCGCAGCAAATGTAATTCACTGTGACGGTATGTAAATGTCTATTAAGACAAGACAAGACAAGACTTATTACGTTTTTTTTATGGCGAGAGCGAGCACCTATTAAAAAAGCAAACATTTATTAAAACTTGTTTTCAGTTAATCTCTGTTTTATTTTTATTTTTTTGAAAAGCTATTTAGCCTTCACACTTGACCAAAGAGTTCACGAACTGTGTGGAATTACAGCGTCTTTGCTTTTTAATGTTTTCGAATAATTTTGAGCATGTGGTTCAAGTTCAGGGTCAGTTTCGGCTATAGTTTAAAAGGCGTACTAAAAAAATATGTTCATTTTTTACTGCGGAAGCTTTCAAGACAGTAATTAGTTCATTCAACTTACTCGATTTTCAAATACATTCACTTGTAGTACTTAGTGAAAAGTCAATTCCAATTAAGTTGCTAGTTTGGGATACATTTGCTTTGAGTTTGCTCTAGGTAGAGTTGATGTGTTCTTTGCGTGTTTCGCGTCAATGTGCATGAGTACTCAAATTATATTCATTTTGGTGTGTTTTTGACTTTGTTGCTTATCAAAGCGGCCAAAAATGCCAGTCAACTTACGTACACACAGATAACACAGTGCCCCACAATCGGACGGTTCAAATTGAGGTTAATGCGCAAGTGTGCGTCTCCAAAATATACACAATCACACACACACACACACACACAGACACACACACACAAACAATCTTTAATGATTACAATGTACATTGTGTTGCTGATAATGCACATTTGTGCTATTTATTTTTCTATAACAATTTAATATTTTATATTAACAACAACAATATATAAACAGGTATTTTTTTTTTATTCTTTTTGTGCTGCTGTCGCATAGCTGATAAGATAAGAAGTTCTAGTTGTAGTTGTCCTGAGTATATAACTCACGACAAAGCCAAACGAAAGCGAATCTTTTTGTTTTGCACATAAAAAATTGCAATCAATATTTAGAAACAAGTTGATTCGGATTGCAAATTATATGCTTACCAACAAAGTGGCAATGCTATAAGTACTTAAAATATTATAAGAATTTTATATTTCTATGCATTTGCAATTGTCAACCATTTGATAAGAGTCTGGTACAGTTTGAATGATTTTTCAAGCAATATAGTAATATAATAACAAAATGATATAAACTAAAGCCCTTTACAAAAATCATATATTTTATATTTTTATATATTCATATCATAATCATATATTGATCTATATCTATATGCTTATAAATGTTTAAAATACACTTTTACCTATATAAAATCGTACCGTAGCATCGACAACAATAGCTCTAAAAAGAAGCGGCGCTCCACAGCCTTGGTGAATATATAGTATATATATATATATACGTGTACTTATATATATATATTGATTGAGCCCACACCCCAAGCAGCAAAAAGGCGATGAGATGCTTCAGAGGCTGCAAGCTGTAGAGTTATCTGCCATGTATTTAACCGACTTTTAATTTACTTCATTTATTTTCGCAATTAAAAAAGAAAGTGAATGCCTCTGTGGGCGGGGCAAGTGTGTGTGTGTGTGTGTGTGTGTGTGTGGCATGTAGTGCAATTATAGCGATTTCTTAATTGTGCGCCACACTTCACTTCAGACTGAACTGAAGCCGTAACTCTCAATTCAACTGAAGTTAATCATCATAATTATATAGAAAAAAAGTAATATAAATATGCGAAAATCAGGCCTAACACAAAGTAAAAGTGAAAAAGAAAAATGAAACTATGCCATGTTTAACCGCAAAGCGTTTGTTTTCTGCTACTCCGAGCTTAGAGCCGAAGGCCGCCAAGCATTTCTTTGTGGCGTTTAAAAACGCGTCAAATAAAAACAAAAAAAAAAACCTAGCGCCATTTATTTGGAGTCGATATTTTATGTTGTGGGTGTTGCTTTTGTACGTGTTTTGTCTTTTTTGTTTAAACATTTTTTTTGTTTTGTTTTTACTTCAAATTTGCTTTGTGAAGGTTTCTCGCGATGCAAAAAAAAAAGAAAAAAAAATGGCATTAAGCTAAGCAAAAAAATAAATTGTTAAAAAGCACGCACTTGTGCCTGTTGTTTGTTTAGAAAACAAAAAGTTAAGTTAAAAAAATAAAAAATAAAATTGTTACAAGGTTAGACCCTGGCTCTGGCGAATTGTTAAAATTGAACAAATAAAAGTTAATGCGGCAAAAGTATGAAAACAGATAATGCTTACAATTGGCCTAATTGCATGGCCGATAATACATTTTGGTTTACGTACAGCAAATAAGTAAAATCTTTAATATATTAAATGAGAAAATTGCTTAATTGAAGGACACATAGTTTATAAATAAATGTATATATATTATGTAAGGAAAACAGAAAAAGTTTTTGAACAAGTTTAAGTACATGGAATAGTTTTTTTTTACACACATTTAAAGTTTCTCCTTGTCACAGTTCGATAAATCCATGTTCAAAGCTTCTTCCTTCATTTCTCTCGCCCTTTTTGCCGTTTATCAAGACTGCCACCTCTTTTGTCCTTGTCGTTTTGCCTGTCCACCCAATTGATTGATGACTTCACTTAGTCTAATAAAACAAATGCATTTAATTAAAATTTCAAATAATGCGAAAAGTTTGGCGCAATAAACCAAGACAAATGAAACTAAGTACCAAGCACAGCGAAAAAACAAATTGAAGGTGTTGGCTTTGACCTTTACCTTTACCCGCATTGTTTTGTGGCTTGTGTAATATGATATGATATATAGGGGTCTGTTTACACAGGCTACACAGCCTCAAACAAAAAGCGTCTTTCAAGTTGACGGTCCTCAAGACGTGTTGATTGAAGCGCGTTAACTTTTTCGCACACAAATTTTATTTCCAACAATTACGAGCTAAGAAAACAAAATACTCAAAAACAAGAAACCAAAGAAAAAAAGGTCGCAAATAATGAAGGCAATGTCATGACAGACACCACAACAACATAATACAATCAAAATCGTACTAGAGGGAGTCGAATAAACCCGAATCTTTATGCACATACTCACACTCGATTTTATAGTGTATACTATATAAAATCTGTTTATTTTTAGCTGCAAAAAAAAATCATGTACGAGTTGCGAATTTTTACGTCAATGCAAATTGAGCCATTTTTCTGAAGCCCCCTCTTGGAAGCGAGAGGCGGGTGGGGAGGGTGAGGACTCTTCACAGAAATTTATTCAGCAACAATTGAAATTCAAAGTAAATAAAGTATGGACAAAAAAAATCGCCACACAATATAATTGTGTTTCAAGTACAATGTTCAAAACGGCATGGCCAAATAATACTTGGAAAAGCAATAAGAGATTATATTGAAAAAAATCCAAAATATTGTTCGACTAGGCTCAGAGAAAATTGTGAGGGATAAAAATATTTAATTGAAAATATTTCTGTTATAAATAAATAAATAAAACCTGCAACATTTCATAATTGTTAACGATTAACACGTCACCTGTGACCGATTACTTAATATAACGTATACGTCGTGTCTGATACACGTTTTTTTTTTCTTTTTGAAATCTGAATATAAATATGCACACATATTTATTTTAACTCTTACTGTTATTGTTATAATTTCTTTTGATTACTAGTTTGTGTTGTTGTTCTTGTTGGCAGCAACTAAAAATTGTTAGAACATTTTAGCCAAAACGTTCATTGACCTGCACTTTCAAGGTTAAATGTTGATGCGTAATAAGCTACAAGCAACAACTAACAATAACTACCACAACAACAACAACAATGCTGGTTTGGCTCACACTTTTTTGGCTAAAAAATAAACACGTTGCCATACAAGAGGCACAAAGAAAACAACAACAACAAAGAATAATAGAAACCCATGCCATGTGCGTGATTCGAACTCGAACTCGGACTCGGAATTAGAATTTGGAATTGGACGTTGAGCGTTGAATTGTTTTCTTTTCTATTTCTGTTTCTATTTCTTTTTTTTTTCTTACTATTTTGTGAGTTTTACTATTAAACGTGGGCCCTCATACATACATACATATATGTATATGTATCGCATATGTATATATATTTTGTTGCTTTATATTCGTTGGGGGAGTTTCTGCTGCGTCAGCGCACATGCGATTTCTTTCTATTCTTGAGCTTCAATTCGGTTCTGTTTTTTCGCTTTTTTTCGCCCCTTATTTTGTAATTTACGTGCGCGTCGTGATTATTATGTTGATTATAATGATCGTTGGGCAAAAGCGAATTAAATTTTATGTTTACTTTGTGTGTTCTTTACACTCCCGACACATAGCCCCAACCAACCAGCCCTCTTCAGGTCATAATCTTTCCACACGCGGTGCTTTTTATTTATTTAAGCTGTGTGCTTCAATTTTTTTTAGCAAAACCTCGCTTACAATTTGGCAGATTTTGTTGTTTCACTCACCTATTGTCTAAGAACAGCGAATTATTATTATTATTATAACTTTTATTATTATTTTAACATATGTGTGTGTGTGTAAGTGTTTGTTTTTTTTTTTTTTTTAATTAAAATAACAATGTGCACAATCAGAAGTGATTTATGAAATTTTTCTGACGCCATTCTTTTCCTGTTGCTTTTGAACTCGCCAGGCTTGCAAACCTTTGGCTTGAAAACGCACTTTTGCTTCGACAACAGTTCGTTGCCTAAGTCTTTTGTTTTGGGACTTGAGAACAGATAAGCATGGCGTGCTTTAAGCAATTATTTGCAAATTTTTGTATGAAAAATAAAATTTAAAATTTAAAAAAGCTGTTCGTAAAATAATAGAAACAAAATAAATTTGTCAGAAGTGGGATTCGAACCCACGCCTACAGAGTAGACTGCGACCTGAACGCAGCGCCTTAGACCGCTCGGCCATCCTGACTCATTGATATCTACGCCCCCTGTTGTTTATAAAAAGTTTCATTGACTATTTTTAGACAACCTATACGCCATCAATTTTTCGTTTTGTTTATCATAAAAAACTGAATAAACGCTATTTGATCAATGAACATTTCGTTGTTTAACCACCCACCCGTTAAGTTTGAAACTAGGTTAACAATAAAAGTACAATCTATGATTTCGAATTTGTTTCTTTTTTGCTGCTGTTCACTGTGCAGGCGTTTGTTGCATGAAATTTCTTTATGTTTCCGCTAAATGTTTGTGATATTCAGGTTCGGAAACTGCGAATTTCAATTAGCGAGTTTATCAAATCTCCAAGTGGACATCAGTTGGGCCTTAAGCTTGTGTGGGCTAAGCGCACTTTACTTCAACTCCGCAGACATACTTAAGCTAACGGTAAAATTGATAACTTTTATGGGCATGCCGAACTATTGGAAACCCATAAAATTGGATTTCTTTAAACAGGTCGGCAATGAAAAAAATATTTGGCCTACTGAATGTGTGTCTTGTTGTCAATTGGGCTTAAGATAAGTTGCTATTTAACTTACAAAAGCCATTCAAAGGCCTTTAAAAAGTTATTTTTATCACATGTGCAATAAATCATTTCAAAAATATTCCCATCTTCTTCTTATGACTTCTTCGCTCTCGTGACCATTATATAACATATAATTATATATCATAAGCTAAGGATTTGTTTTTAAGTTTGTCTTCCGTAAAGCAGCCTTTTAACAATTAATATAAAAAATAGCGTTAAAGAGTTATATAAAAAAAAACCAAAAAGAAAATAAGTCTATACAATTCGCAAATAAAACTTTTTCAGTTATTTTTTTCTTAACAAAGCAAACAATAATAACAAAAAACCTGACATAATTATTTATATAATAGCCATAATGATAATAATGATGCCAAAAGCAAGATTGCAAAGAAATAATCAAGTGAAAAAGAAGAAGAAGAAGCTTCTCACGATGTTTTAAAACGAAATCTTTTCACTGTCTTTTCTCCCACTAGATTTGTTTCTGTTCTCATCTTTAACTTCTTACCCCTTTTCCCTTTTTGGCAAGTTTTGCGAATTATTTTTGTCGCTTTCTTTTTAGATCTAGTATCAAAAGTTTTTATTACATGTTGCCGTAATTATATATATATATATATATTTATTTTAAATGTCTGACAAACTATTTGTCTTGCCATATTTTTTAATTGCTTTTTGCTAAAAGTTAGAACTTTAAACTACGTTTTAACTGAAAGTCGTTTTGTGGCAGCCACAGCAGCTGTTTCGGTTTCTAGCATTTTTGGCCTTAGCTCTTTTTATTCTCTCCCTCTCTCTCTCTCTCTCTCTCTCCTTCTATCTCTGTCAAAATATGTGTACAACAGCTTGAGCCAATTGCAATTTGGTTAGAGGAGCCCTAACGCTGCTATCATGGCCAAAGCATCAAGCCACCTGCTAAATGAATGAAGTAAGGTTTTGTACCTTTTTTGACTAACCGGAACCGCAGTTCTTTACGCATTTTCAATGAGCCAATAACAACAACAACAACAAGTTCTTGACCAAAGGGCAAAACGACACAGAGAACAGTCAAAGCGGCTGCCTTTTTGTGTGTCGTGTCTTAAAATTGCCTAAATTTATTTCAATCCTTTAAGCACTAATTTTAAATTAGATTCCAATTGCTTCTCTGCGTTTTTTTTTTTTTTGTTTTTTTTTTTTTTGCTCGTTTCCGATCTTTCTTGGCCCTGTCTGGTTTGTCTTATATTTTCTGTGTTTTGTATGTTTTGGCAGCTGTTGCCAGTTTTGGCCCTCGATCGCTCTTTGGCATCTGCTCTCTTTTGTCTGTTCTGTTCTTCTGTTTAAAGTAGCTGGCAAATATTTTGCGTGATATTTATCGCATCGTCAAACGTTAATTGGCAAACAATGCACAAATTGCAGCAAAAAAACGCTTCTGGAGTTTAAGTTTTATCTTATTTTTCATTTAATCAGCTCATCAATCAAATGTTATACGCTGAGTCCAATTACAACATTCAATTACTCATGCCATAAATATGACTTATAATTAATATGCACATATATAAACTCGCATTACGCATACGTCATGTGCGCAAAAGAAAATTAATCAAACGAAAGTTGTCAGCGCAAAACAAAAACAAAACAAAAAAAAAACAAAAATGTGAGAAATTAAAAATGACAAGACTGACAAACAATGAAAGCACAAGACATATAATATATAATCTTTGTCAGTGTATATTATTATTACTTATTTTTAATGCCCAACATAAGACCTAGACCTAAATACGCACACAGACACACACACAGTGCCTTTGCTTACTCATTTTTCATGGGGACAGACATTGAGGCGCGCCCAAAAATGTGACAAATGTGCTTGGATATGTGTTGCAGGGAAAAATCATTTACATAACAATACTGCTGCAAGAAAATTAAAGAAACAAATCTTAGTTTCTTACAATTGAACATCATTATTGGTTTAAGAAATAATTGTTTTCAATACATTTCATTCTTTCTTTTAAGACATTTTACTCCCTATCTCCCTTGCTCCCTCTCTCTCTCTCTCTCTTGTATTCCTCATGCATCCAGCTCAAC
The DNA here is from genome assembly GCA_030179655.1 of Scaptomyza flava. NCBI lineage: Eukaryota > Metazoa > Arthropoda > Insecta > Diptera > Drosophilidae > Scaptomyza > Scaptomyza flava. The sequence continues at coordinate 75,186,407 of JARNME010000404.1, read as the reverse complement.
TTTTCAAGATTATACTCTGTGGAATGCTTCCTCTAATTTAGAACACATTTGCACTCTTTATAAATGCAAAATCTTAATTATTAACTGTGGTGCACAAAACACACAACAACGAAAAAATTTGTCACACGCAAATTTGTACCCAATGCAATCAGCTCAACCCTTTTGGACACACAAAAAGTGGTAGATAAAACGAGAGAGAAAGAGAAAGATGCAACAACACACAAATAAATGTCAAAGAAGCCACGGGCTTTTTTTTTGATTTATTGGTACTGCATATTTTTGCATGCAAAACCCTCCAAAAAAATTTCGGTTCGGCTGTCCATTTGTACAAGGAACAACAATTCAGTATGTGGCGAATGTGATTTTTGGTGGTGTTCACAACAAGCGCGACAACTTCTTCACTTATATACATGCCGCTACGACTCATACTTATTTATTCCATCTCATTTCGGCTTGGGTCCGGTGATTTTTCTCTACCTAAACGCATAATTTGCATTTCAGGCGAACTTCGTCTTGAGCCACGACTGAAATTGATAAAGCTCGTTGCCCCGTTGATCTTTTTGTTTTGTTTTTTGTTTTGTCAAATGATTCAATTTCGTCGTTGACTTGAAATGCATTTTAAAAAACCCCCCTCCTAAAAAAAAAGCTCAAAAAATAAAAAAAACCAAACAAAAATGTGTTTTTCAAGCTAAACAATTTTGGTTGTGATTTTTTATACCCCGAAGAGGGTATAATGGTTTTGTGCAAATGTATGTAACGGGCAGAAGAAAGCAACTCTGAACACATAAAGTATATATATATTCTTGAACAGCATCAAAAGCTGAGTCGATTTATCCAGTCGATCACAGAGACTGTAGGTTTGGACTATACGCCGTCCATAGGCAGAATGTTTGCTTCAAGTTATCCAAAACACTTCCCGTTTATAGCAATTAAATCTTGCATTTTGAAAACATGGAACTTGGTTTAAGAATATAGTGAAAGTATTCTCAAAATCGGTTGAGAATAGTTAAGGGTATATCCCATTCGAGCTTTCTAGTCTTACGCGTCTTCTTACTTGTTTTAAAAATGCAATGCGGGAATCGTTTGTGTGTATTTGACTTTTGATACGGTACACACACAGATAACTTCCTTTTGCCTAACCCTTCCCACTCCCCTTTGGCCTGTCAAAGTTTACATATGCCGGCTTTTAGCCTGCCTTCAGTTTTATTTATTTTATGATTTTAGGAAGGCGCAGTTTGTATCTGTTTTTTGTCTTTTTTCTTTCGGGGTTTAGTATGCTTTATTTTTCAATTATTTTTTTTTCTTGTGTTTTTTTTTATGCGTCTCTTTATTAGTCATGAGTTGTGTGCATTGTGTTGTGTTGCATGCCTTATGATAATTCCCAATTTTTTTTTTTTGCCGCTTGTATCACGCCCCAAAAAATGTGCGTGCTGTTTATCAAACAACAACAACAAACTAAGGCCAGAAAATACAACAAAATTTGCAACATAAACTAGACAACATAAAACATTTAAGTAAAGTATTGATTCGAAACGTTAGAAAATATTTATAAACAATAATTTAAATTTACATTGGATCTTGAACTTAATATTTGCCTCAGAGTCGTTCAAGTCTTGTTTCTCTTGGGGTACAATTTTAAGTTAAGACTTAAGGCGTAGAAGAATTTTAATGCCAAAGTTCTTTAAAATCACAAATTTGTCTTAATATACTTTTGTTTTTTGGTACCTCTTTCTTTTGAATATATTTTATTGCTTTTTTGGCCTGAAAGCTTTTGTTAGGCTTATTTTATGTGTTTTCTGCACAGCAGGCAATTTTGGTTTCGGACAAAAAAATTAAATTATTTTTTAATATAGTAAATTTAAAATGTGTATATAGGATATGAATGTATATTTTTGTATTCTCTTGTTTTTTTTCTTATTTTATTTTTTTGGCAAAAAAAACTGCGAGCTTTTATGCCATTAATCATTTTGCCACAAAGCAACAAAATATGAAGAAAAAAAAAAGGTTTAGTATATTATTTCTGTTGTTTTGTTCAGCTCCAAGTTTAATAGAACTTGTTTGAAGTTAACGATTAATGTGTGTGTGTGTGTGTGTGTGCGCGCATGTGTGTGTGTGTGTGTGCCTAAAACATGACCAAGCAATTTCGAGGAGAGCCAACCTATCGCGTAGACTCGAGTCGAGTTGAGTTGAGTTCGAGTTTGAATTGAGTTTGAGTCGTGTGTGTGTTTGTGTCGAGTCTTTGGGGCCGTGATCCATGCCTTGCGGCGTTGTCTGCTGCAAAACTTGATTACAAATTCAAGGCCATATTGTGGCAGCGGCAGCGGCAGCAGCAGCAGCATAAAACGTGCGCGAGCATTTGAAACGAAAGCAAATCCCCCAATCCCCTTCTATCTGTCTGTATCTCTCCCTCTCTCTCTCAAGCTTGTTGCAGCTTATTGTGGCATGTTTAGAAAGCGGTTACAAGTACACTGCTGTTGTTGCTGTTGCTCCGCTTGCCCAGTGCACTACTCGTTGCTGTTGCACTTGCCTCCATTTTTGCTGATTTTGGCTTCAAACTTGTTAGCATCTTTAACTCGAATCGTAATGGATTTGGAGTTCACTGAAAGTTGTTAAGTTTATCTCGTTTGATACACTTCTTCTGAAAGCATTTCAAATATGTTATCCATATCATACCTTGAAGCTAACATCCACAAAATGTTTACGAAAATATTAACGTTGATTCGCATGCAGCGTATTTAAACTTCGCTTGGTTATACAAAAACTTTCTTGTTTATTTTACTTTTTTTTATGTCTCTCATGCATATTTTGAGTTGTTGTTTATGGTAAATTATTTGTAATTGTTTATTGCATTGCGCTCTGTGGCATTGTTTTTGTTCAGTCAACAGTTTAGTTTCAAATCTCAGTCAAATAATCTTTCGTTCGTGAATTGGTATCTATTTTTCCTCTCCCTAATTCTCTCTATCTATTTTCGCATTCATTAATTGAATTTTAATTGCATTTAATTTGATTGAGAATGTTGGTAAGCTACGCAGGTAATTTAAATTAGCTATAAAAAAACTCAAATGGAGTGTTTTTTTTTTGCTGTATTCAAGTTGTCTCACAGTTGGACTACAGAATGTTTTATTTTCTTATCGATGGCATTAAGTTTACCTGAGTTAATCGCTTGCCAGAAAGTCTTTGAGTAAGCTTAAAGTGTGGTTGACTGAAGCTTAGACAAATCTGGTTATAATTGGTTCTATTCAAACGAATTTGAAAATAGATTGCAATTTATAATTTTAGAGTCAGATAATTTTGGTTGTTATTTAACTAATTACTAGTTTAAGTTTTGTTTTTGTTTCTAGCCTTAGGGCTTAAAATGTTAACTTGAATGAAAACCAAAAGCATTCAAGTTAAATAATCACATTAAACGAAATACCTGCAGCTAAAAGGAACTTGCTAGGAGAATCAGTTTTACTTAGCTTTTCCGCATTCCTGCTTAAGTAATTTCCTTTTCCTTTTATTACCCAATAAGCATGCTTTGTTATGATTAAACAATTTCTCTTTCAAAACTCGCTTTTCATTGCTGACTCTTATTTTTATGTTAAGTTCTAATTTATGCTATTTGAAAAGTATTTATTTCATTTCAACCACGCCTCCAGGTGTTTAACAAGCAAATGACAGCCCACCTGCATGTGTGTGTTTGTGTGTGTGTGTTACCTGGCTGCTTTAATAGCCGCAATCTCTTTTGGTTCTTTTAGATTATTAACGCTTCTTGCTACCAACTGCTGCGGCTGCTGCTGCTGCTGCTCTTATTGTTGTTGGATCTGGTTGATGGGACTTAACATTTCTTGTTGTTTGTGCTTGTTGTTTTTGCGCATGATGATCGCATGTTTATAAATAGTTGGGACGTTAAAGTAATATGTATTATATGAAATGTCGATTTCAAAGTGTCTACAATTTCCACACTCACACATCTTCTGTCGGTGCTTTGAGCTTTGCCTTGAGTTTTGGTTTCATTTACCCAGCAACAGAAGGATAGAGACAGAGAGAGAGAGCGAGAACGAATAAAGAATAAAGAAAATTGTCGGTCGGACGTTTGGCTTTTGCTTTTGTTACTTGTAATTAAAGTTGCCAGCGGAAGTTAGACGAGCTGTGAAGATAACTTAACATATATAAAATAGTATATGTAGTTGTAAGTATAGCTAATGCCTTTTGCCTTTTTTTCTGTTTGCGGAAATGTAATAGAAGACAGATGCGCTAGGTCGAAATGCAAAACTTGTACATCATAGAATAAATTACATCTTCATATAAATATATGCATATATACCATGCTTAATATCAAGTTTATTACTACTACCATTTTGCTAATCTATTCGTTTATTTCCTTCTCGTTGCAGGTAATGATACACAAACTTATAACATATCCATTAAAACGTGCCTGGCCGCAGGTAAATAGCCGCCCTAATGCATATATGTCTTTCAACATAAATAAAAGAAAGCAATAAATACGAATATATAGATAAGTGTAAACGCCTACACTCTAACATTGAAAGCTGCCTTTGCGCAATTTATTTTGCTCTTACCACTCAAATAAAAAATAGAAATATACAAAAAAAAAAAAAAAATCAAACAGTAATTTGACAGGCGCACAAAAATCATTTTTGACTGACAAGTTGCCCCTTGACACACTTTTTGTCATAGCAACAAAACTTATAAATTGTTTAAAAAAAAATACGAAAAATATTTGTTAACATTTCGGCCAACAATTGGCACTGGGCAGTTAGCGAGGGCGTGCATTTAATGAGCCAGACAATTTGGACGCAAAGTGAGTCAATTCAAATAAAATGTCAGGAAATAAAAATTAAAAAGCAAAAAGCTGTATTTATTTTTCAAATATTTTACCTTATTTTTGCGTTTAAAGTTTCATTTTTCTAAAAAAAAAAAAAACTTAACTCACATTAAAATAATTACAAGCTACAAATTGTTTTTATGCTTTTGCAATTTGCCGGAATTTTGGAGATTAATCAAACTGTACAAAAAAAGATTAATACATTTTTCAGTAGCTCATCATTATGAAGAATTTAATGTACTACTTGAGGTAACAACAACAAAATGTTGCACAAAATGTATGTTTGCCGCGTCTATTTTTATTTTCTCTTATTGTTTTGCTGGCGTCAGGCAATCGACAGCTTATACATTTGGTTTGCAAGTGATTTATTTTTCGAAATTAATGTGTGAGAGAGCGAGAGAAGAGGCAGAGAGAAAAAGATATACGCTTAATGCGAAATGGACAGGTGTTTCAAAAGTGAAAGAAAAAACAAAACGAAAGTTTTTTATTCCTAAAAAAAAAATATGTCGCATTAGCGTGCAATGTGTCAAATGGAAAAAAAAAATTCACGCACTTAGTGAGCCTAAAAAGCAAATAGTAAAATTCAAAATATATTCAAGTGAAAATTTTGTTCAATTTCATAACTGCTTCAAACATTTTCGCAGCTCAAACACTTTTGCGCTGCTTGTCTTTGGCTGGCGCTGCAAAATAAACCAAAACAATTCTTGGAAATATATATTTGGTAATGTATTTTGCCTCGTATTATAATTTATTTTTGTATTGCGCTCGACTTACAAGCTGCCAGCGGCGGTTTGTAATGTAAAACGATCACAACAAAAACACTTACTGCTGCCCTCAACAAGAAAAGAATTTCCCACAATGTCACCAGTCTAACGTAGCTAAATATTGCGCATACGCATCGTGGAACAACAAAAACCGCCAGCAGCACAAAAGACACAGAGTGGAAACCAAAGAACATACACACAAAAAAATGTTGCTTGCCACGTTTTTGCACTTGAAATGCCGCCATTTTGGGCATTATTGGACTAGGGGGGGGGGGGGGGGGGAGCAGGATGCAAACAGCAGCTGGCACATGCATAATTATTTATACTCGAGTGCAGTTCAATGCCTTTGCCATTGGGCCAACAGCGTAGCAACAAATAAAGACAAAATGCTCAAATTAAAAATAAATATGAATGTGAAAAATAAAATATTCAATAACATTAAAGTGAAGTTGAAATACTATAAAGGCGCCTCTGCATTGCAAAACTTCCTTAAAAAATGTGTTATATATACTTAATATTAAGACGACTTGAAATCAGTAAAGATTTGAAGGTTTGAGCATAACTTACTACATATGGTATTTCCAGTACAAATGTAAACCGGGCAGAGCGTTTTGCAGTTTTCTCTACGCTTAAAGCTTAAATTATCTTTTAAAACTATTCGCTTGAGGACGTTTTTCAATGCTTGAAGTCAACTTAGTTATTAGTTTTGTATGGTAAAAAGTTAGTTTTTAGCTACTTTGCCAGAACGACTTGCGAATTGCAACGCACAATCAGAATCAGATTGCTTATTTCCTAGTATGTTGTTTTGTTAAGCTATTTATAGCTTGGACAACTGAATGTCGCCTTTCTAGTCAGTTTATCCTACGGATTATATGCATCAATGCCTTTTCCCTTTTGCTTTCGTCTTGTGCCTTTGACTTGGACATCATAAATTGTGAGCCGCCCTCAAAGTGCGTTGTTGCGTTGTTGTTTGTTATGCGACCAGTTTTGTAGCCCCAAGTTGTGCCTCCTCCTTCTCCGCCCTTTGCTTTGTTCTGTTCGCTGCATTGTTAAGTGACGTAAATTACTTCAAGGACGCACAGTAAAACCGCAAAGCGCAGACAGTTATAATAATAATAAAAGACAACAACAACAAGCTGCAGCAGAACCAGATACAGAAAACGAACAAGTCAAGATGAGGAGGCAACGAATCGAGTCGAGTTGCGTCGCTCAATAAAAATCACTGACCATCAACAATGTGGCTGATATTTAATAAGTCTGCAGTGCACACTGCGACGGCGACGCCGACGTCGACAGCAACGACAACAAAGAAAATGCAATGCGACAGACAGGGTGGAAATGGCTTTTTTTGTTGTGTGGATAAGATGCTGCATAACAAGTATCGTTGTGTTCTACAACATGTTGATAATGTAATAACAATAACAATAAAAAAATAATATTCTCTCTATATATATAAGCTAGACCAGACAATGGATGCAGCCCCCAACCCTAAAACAAGTACTATGTTATTGCATATTTGACTTTTCCCATAAACACAAGGTCGTTAACGAGCTTAAAAAGTTTTATTCTACTGTTCTCTCGATTTAACAATTTTTTTGTTCTCATATATTTCACACAACATTTAATTAAAAACTTCCGTTGCAAACTTTACAAAACTCGCAAAAAACAAAAATGACTTCAACAAGAACTGCACTTGAACAAAGTTTTCTGTATATTTCGTTGCTTTTGTTTTTTGCATACGAGCAACGCTTGACTGACTGCATTAATCAGTCAGTTTGTACTACGCTCTTTCCGGGCAGGGAAGCAACAGTGTGCATCAGGTAAAGCACACAATGAGACGCTGCTGTAATCGATACAAACTGCTATAGCATTGTTGTCAAACTTCATTTTAAAAGCATTGCATTCACATTAAAACGCCCATTGTTGAGGCAGTCCATTTTGTTTTTTTTAGGTAGAAACATCAACTAAGTAGAAGGTATATTTGGCAGCAGTTTGTTCTATTTAAGTTAGACACTCACAAACACAACAAATGCCAAAGATTTTTTTATCACAATTTATATATAGCTCAAGTTTAATTATATTGCGTTGTGTCTTGTTTAAAATAAGACAGTGACAAGTCAAAAATAGCTTTGATGCGCAATTGTTTAACTTGTTGCAAAAACTTCTGTTCGTTGCGCTGTTGCCAAACTTCACTTAATGTGCAAGATTCAAGTGTAAAGTTCACCACGCTGTTGGATTACAATGTTGCAAAGCTTTAGTATTAATACGTTCCCCCCCGGGTACACAGAGTCTTCCTCTTCTGAACCCTCGCACAATACTCATCGTTTTTGTTCTGGCCACACTGTCATAAGCATCTCTTGCAGAACAATCAGCGTTGCGACTTTTGTTTAGCATTTCCACGCAAACTTCTTCATCTATTTTTGCATTTTGTTTTTCTTCTTTCTTTATATGTTATGTTGTGAGTGTTGTGTGTGTTTGCTAATGGCATCACTCTACTGCCGTTTGTTGTAGGGCTCCATTGTTTTTTTTTTCGCCCGGCTTCTGGAATATGTTTTTTTTTTGCTCTTTCGTTAAATGAAAGCACACACACTTTTTTCATTCATTCTCTATTCTTCATTCTCCTTCCTGGCCAGCTAGACACTTTAATATTTTGTTAACTGTCGTCGCGACAGTGTTGGTTAACGAATGCTGGTGAATAGTGCATAAAAGCAGCAACGCAATCTGCAAAGTGCAATAAAAGAGCCAACTGAACATGTCGAACATATGTTGGCTATAAAAAGCCAACTGTAAACAAAGCGAAGCGTTTCTTTGTGTGTGTCTGCTAGTGTGTGTGTGTCTGTGTGTTGGCAAACATGTGCATGATTAAAGGCCCATAAAAACGGAATATGACAGCCCAATGGGACACACACAGCAGGCAATGCAGCAAACGTGGGTACAAAAACTAAAACGAATGAAAGAGAGGAAGAGAGAGAGGATAATAAATTGTGTGTAGCCTGCAATTTTATGTTGCATAGTTCAAGGCGCGCAGCTCAAAGGAAATCAAAGTCAAATAACTGAAAGCTGAAACCAACAAAAGTAAAGGCAGTTTAAAAAGCTAAATACATGTTTCTAGAAAATTTCTAAGCAGTTTACACAAACAAAAATCTTTAAAATACAACGAATATTATTTTTAATATTTCTTATATTATGTATAACTTCACTTTTGTCACCTTTGTTTCTTCAACTTTTGCTAGCGAAACGCATTGTCCAATTCGATGTCGATGTTTAGGACAATGTTCTGCTGTGGTCGCCCATGTCGATGTCGATGTCATGTCAAATGCACAGTTTTCCTTGAACTCGACTTGACTCGAGTCTCAAGTCGACAAAACGGAAACGGAAACCATTGCAAATACTTTCGTTTACCTTCGAGCAGTGCCTCTTTCTCAATTTTTTTTTCTTTGTATGTTTCCACTTTCCCGCTCTTGTGCTTCCGTCGGATGGCAGCCATTTTTCAAAATTACAGTCCGCCATAAAATGGCGTCATTTTAGTTCGCCAAAACGTTTTGTAAATGTAAATTTAGTTTAGGCAGTTGCAACACCCTCTATATTCGATCCTACCGCCTAAACCGACCTCACAAAATCCATAGCACACTCTCTAGTCGAGTGCAAAGCCAAGGTATAAGCCCAAAGGTCATGCGACGACCCTCGCCAAATGTCGACCTGTGCCTTTAAGTAGGTTAAAAACCATTTTCAGCCCTATGGCGTACTGCACAGTACTGCAATGCAACCCTGTATTGCGTGCTATGGTCAACACACACACACACATACTACTACTAGTATGGGGAATTCTGTCTCCCCTCTTAGCCTAGGCAACATGCCAACGAACTGAAAAAATCAATTCTGTTAGCTCGACTCTTGCCTCGCATGGCAAAAACGTGCCTAAGAACTGTAAAACTCGTGCAAAATATATTGCAGCCTTGCACTAGAACCCTTCTAAGCCAACACACACACACACACTCATACCTCCTTTACGACCCACTCTGCCAAAAAAATAAAAAATGTCACTCTCTGAAATAGAGAAAGAGAAAGAAAGAGAGTGATAGAGCAATGTGGAATGCATTTGCCATGCGCTGCCTTCTGGTACAGTTTTTACAAACTCCAGCTAACAAACTGGTGGCGCCTGGCTTCAATCCATGAAGCGCATCCCATCTCCAACTACTAGAAATTAAACGACCCTCCCTACCTACCATGTTGATGTTGAGCTTAAAGCCAAAGCCAAAGCCAAAGCCAAGGTAGAGCTGTTTATCCGGTATGCAAGAGGTAAAGAGAGCTGCATACAAATATATGAAAATATATATTTGTTTGTTTGTTATACCTTTTGCATTTTGGGGTTGCTATGGTTAGTAGGGCTGTTGTTAATGTTTGGGCCTCAATACGTTATGAGTTAGGGTCGACAGCCCTATTTATGTAATCGACTTTGTTTGTTGTGTATTGTAGGGCTATTGGTCAACAAGCACGATATGGATAAATGTGTCAATGGAATGATTTTTTGATTTGTTTATTTTTGACACTTGCTTATTCATTTTATGGGAGTTGTTTGGTCTACAGGGTAGCCAAATGGAACTAATTTGATGGTTCTTAATATATATGTTCTTAAGACCCACATGCGTTCCACGCACACACATTCCACATTGCTAACCTGCTTAACTGTTAGCCTCATTTAGTATTTATGCTGCCAATTAACATTCTCCAAAAATAGACTTGTGATCCACATACATTCCACTTGCTATAAACAAGACACATCATTTTCCACACACAATAATTCATGAATTTCATGACTTTTCCAATGATGACATAGTAAGTATTAAGTATTATAGTTGCTATATATGCATGATTCATGACCTGACATTCGCAACGAATATGGCGCCATAAAAATTGCAACGCATTCCCATTTCCAATTCCATAATACAAACACACACACACACACACAAAGCAATTTACACAAAATAGTATAAATTCACAAAAGCAAAAAAAAAATTCAACTCATGCTCAACGATTTATTTGATTTTTCATATATGATACACGAAATGAGATATAGATGAATGCATATACGTATGTGTGTGTGTGTGCGTTGTTTGTGTTTAAATATTGTATCTACAACTCAACTGCAAATCGTACAAGCAAACAATCCAGCAACTTTCTGTTGTTGTTCTTGTAGTTGGTGTTGATGTTGCCCAATAGCCGCCGTCTGACTTTTTCATGACTTTCAGTCGACTAGATTTCAACTTGCTAATATAGCAGCCGGCAGCGGATAGAGGAGAAGATGGGAGCTGAAAAGAGCGCCTGGCTACTTGCACACACATACATATATGCACATATATATATATATATACTCACACACACGCTGAGCTGCATCTAAAGGCGCTGTTTGCACAGCTCCCCCCTTCATCAACAAACAAACAAACACACTCACACACATACGTGGATTGCTAAAAAGCCGCTTAAAAATATGCATTGAAGCAAGCACAAAAAAAAAGCTAAAAGAAAATAAAACACAAACTCTGCCATAGAAGACGACGACTAGAGTAGAACACAAACAACAACAACAACAACAACAAAAAGAACAAAAAACAACAGATAAAAAAAGTTTCATTTCTTGGCATAGAACAAAAAGCACGCAAAATGGACGAACAGAAAAAAACAGAAGGGAGAACTTACCTATACCACGCTCAAACACAGTGAGCGACATGCAATTCACACACACAGAGAGAAACCAAAAAGCAAAGACAAGCAAACAGAGCTGCCTGCATAGCCGCAGAGAGTTTGAAGTGGGATGGGGAGACAACATAAACAACGCTGGCTGCGCTGTTTGCAGTGACAGTGGCAATGCCAAAGGCAAAGGCAAACTGCATATTCGAGGCCTACATCAACATTTTTCTGCTGCTGCTGCTGCAACAAGGGCGCGCTCTTGCACAGAAAGAGAACGACAACGAGTGAGCGAGCGCATAAAAGCGCACTCTAAACTTTAGAGAGCGCCAATGCGAGAGTAAAGTACTCAAGCTGCTGCTGCACATGTGAGAGAGAGAGAGAGAGAGAGAGAGAGAGAGCGCTTGATGTGTAGCGGCTGCTGTGGAAGTTGTTTGGCCTGGCAATGATTGCAGTTTCACAGTTTGTTTTGTGCTCTCGTGGCCATAACTATGGCTTCTGTTGCTGTCGCTCTCGTTACCTCTGCCGCCACTACCATCACCACCACCAACACCGCCGTTGCCTCTGTCGTTGTCGCTGTAGCGTAGCTTTCGGACGTTTACATGGATTATGTGGGTATGTAGTGCGGCGCAGCGTTGTACCGAGACCGAGACCGAGAGACGACTACAACGATGACGATGACGACCAAGCAAGCAAGCAAGCACAATAACACAATGAACTCCAAATGTGGGCAGAGGCCGGGCTCTTGGCTTTTGAATGGTTGAGCACTGTGAATAAGAGAGTGGGCTAGAGAGGGGTGGAGTGGAGTGGAGAGAGGCAGTAATGGTTGGAGGCCGCTAGCTGCCTTTTGTATTTTGTTTTTGTGCTTTGCATGGCGTCTATTTTTGCTTTTTTTTTCGTTTTGTATTATACTATTTTTTTTTTTCTCTTAATTTTCCCATTGCCCGCCTTTGTTTTGTTACTTCATGGCGTTCTTTGGTGCTGTGCAAGTTGGAAAAATATCATTTCACCGTGGAAAATTAAATGTGGCTCTGTTATTGTTGTATGCACTTGTGCTTGTGCTAGTATGTACTTTCAATGCCTGCCATTTGTGTATGTGTAAGTGTGTATGTAAATGGAATATAATAATAACTCATCATGCTGATGCGTTACACTGAAGCACCTCCAACCTGAGGTAATTGCAAACACTCAAAATGGCCGCCAATCACTGCTCACCCAGCTCTCTAGCTCTCTGCTAAATGTGCTAGCGCCATCTGGCGCCAAAACTTGACATATGCCCCATTAGAAATATGTAATTTTCTGCTTATTCGTTCGCTAACATGTTCTAGCATTTCTCTGCTGATGTTAATTCAATAGGACAATTAAGTTCGGTTCGAGTTGAGCTAATTTGAGTTGATTTGTTATGGTGTGTGTTAGGGTAGAAAAGTGGGGAGAGTTCTATGCGAAATCAGGGCATCGGGCTGAAGATGTTATTAGTTGGGCGCTGGAGATGCTGGGAGATGGTTGAAGGCATTCAAAATGGAGTTATCCGTATCAATTGAGTTTGTAGAAAAGGTGAAAAATCCTATTTTGTATTTCGAATCCACCTTTTAACAGTTCTTAAATCTTAAGCAGAACAATTTAAAATAAGCATCAACAGAATAACATTGACCCAACTTTTCGCACTTAATACATTATTTATTACCCAACAAAAAGCTAATCTTGAGCATTCTGTCATGTTAATCCATCAATTTTCTTACTTAACAAAAACAACAAGTAGCAGCTATCAGCGTCAAGTTTAACTTGTCATGGCTCAAACATATAGCGATTAAAATAAGCTTGTTGTTGTTGTTGCAATGGTTAAACAACCCATGAAAATGCCAAACATTGCGTGACGTTGTCAGCGATAAAACAAACGCCTAGGGAGGCAACTACACACACCAAACGTTGATGATGGGTAGGGAGGGGGGGGGGGGGGCGTAGGGGCGGCAAAGGGGTGTGTGTAATGATTGGTTGCCTGTGTGCTGGTCAGGTTTTAACTTTTTGTTGCTGCAACACACACACACACACACATACACACACACTTTTTCTTTGCCGCAACAGCAATTTACTGCATTTTTCTTTCTTTCTGCATTTACCATGCAAGCGGCATTCACACACACACACACGCATGCACGCATACAGACTAACACTCAGTTGCCACACGTTGCAGTGAAAATTTGCAGTCAAGTTGGCGTCGTTGCCGTGCCGCGCTGAAGCAGACGAAGTTTGCATGACGCCGCACTTTATTTCATTTTATTTAGCGCAAGTTTCTTTTTTTTTGTCTCTGTTTTACACATTTTGGATTTTGCTGCAGCTGTGTGTGGCAGTGAAATTGAAACGCCTTTCGGAGGGAAAGTGGGCAGAGGCAGCGTTGCATTTGCAACGGCTGTGGCAGTGGCAGTGGAACAAGCCAGCCAGCAAGACGACTAGGCGTATGCGCAATACAGTGCTTATTAGCTGCGTGAATAATATTGAACTGAACTTGGATTAATTTTTTTTGGTTTAGTTTTGTAACTTAGTTTAACCCGATTTTTGACTGAAAATCGTATATTTTGATGCCAATGCAGAATTTTTCTAATTCTATTTTTTTTTTAATTTTTTACACAAACATTTTGCTTTTCAAACCAGATTAAACAAACTTAAGTAAAGTTAATAACACAATCCATTGTTCCATGAAACATAAATACTAAATAATGTTTAATTTCCGTTAGCGAGTTATCACTGTACTACATTGCAACAGCAACAGCAGCAGGTGCAGCTGACATTAAGAAACTGTGTTATGCCGACAATGCACCGCGCGCGCTTGGGGAAAGGGAGGTGTGTGTGTGTGTGTGGGGGGGGGGGGGGGGGGGGGTGTAAGGGGCTTAGCACTTGTGGCCAAGTGTTTTGGTGTGCCTCTGCTTTGGCTTCTTCTCGTCAAGTGTATTTGCTGCTGAGCCTGCTTGCCACCGTCAGAGTCTTCTATATTGTAGTTGCAGCAACGCCTCTTTGTCGTATCATTTTATCTACTTAGGGCGCGCCTACATCCCTACAGCGCCTCACCCCCCCGCCCCAGTCATGTAATCGTCCAAGCCAAGTCAAGCTAACCGAGCAATCCATCCATCCATCCATCCATCAGCCTAGCCGATTATTACTGTCTTTGCACACACACACACACACACACACACATGTACAACATCAAGCACTTGTTATGCATTTCTTTCTATTTTGTCGCATGCCCACCTCCCGTTTTACCCTTTCCCTTCTCCCACTCGCTGTGTCTTAATATATGCCCTGAACGTGACTATTTCTATAATGTGTCTGAGCCCCAGAGACCCTTCAGAGTGCACAGTTTCCCGTTTGAAGCTTAACTTAAAATACAAAAAAATACAAAAAATTTATTAATATTTTTTGTATACATAATCGATGTAAGTGAATAGTTTGAGCTATGTTTTCTATACTATAAAAACAACACCTTTTTGAAGTGTAAATTTGATCTCGCATTTAAATCAAACTAGATCTAAAACTTGAACTATAAACTAGAGTCCAAGTATATTAAGTTTCAAATGGGTTCCATAAAAATCAATTAGAATGAACTTAAATAAAAACTCTCAATCAATGCAATCAGCGATTAACTTCGAGCTAAACTCTGCGTCTCTTTTATGCTTTGATAAACTTACCTAAACCAAAATTACGTATACGTAACGTACTCATTGATTTATCCAATAAACCTTTTTCTCTTCTATTTTTCGCCGTTTTTTCAACTTCGATTTGGTTTCTGAATTCTTTGGCGAATTTGTATATCGTGTCTAGGGGTTTTTTTCTTCTGATTTTATCTAGTTCGATTCTTGGTTTTTGTGGTTTTTTTGTGTGACTTTGAGCGAACGTTAATTGAATTTTAAATTTTTGTTCATGTGTGTTTTTTGTACAGATATAAAGGAAGATATATAGGCAGATAGATATATGTATTAAACATGTGACAGTTTGAAGTGAGGGCGAGTTTGTCGCTTGAATATTTTTGTAGCAGATGCAAATTTTTTGTTTTTCGCACATAAAAAGGCATCAAAATTTATTTATTTGGGTCTAATATCTTATGTAAGACAACAACAACAAATCGATTGCTATTCAAAAATTCACGGAAATCGCTAAATCAAAAAAAGAAAAATAAATAAATAAAATAAATATATTCTATAATTTTGTTTTTTTTTTATTTTGTACAGGTCGCGATGATCTCTCGCCCTCGAGCAGCCTCAATGGCTATTCGGCGAACGAGGGCTGCGATGCGAAGAAGAGCAAGAAGGGTCCAGCGCCGCGAGTGCAGGAGGAGCTATGTCTTGTCTGCGGCGATCGGGCGTCGGGTTATCATTATAATGCGCTGACCTGTGAGGGTTGCAAGGGTTTCTTTCGGCGCAGTGTGACCAAACATGCACACTATTGCTGTAAATTTGGCCGGGCCTGCGAAATGGACATGTATATGAGACGAAAGTGTCAGGAGTGCAGATTAAAGAAATGCCTGGCTGTGGGAATGCGACCGGAATGCGTTGTGCCCGAGAATCAGTGTGCAATGAAACGGCGCGAGAAGAAGGCCCAAAAGGAGAAGGACAAGGTCAGCAGTTCGCCAAATTCACAGCATGGCGTTGCAATGGGCGGCATGGGTGCTGGCAATGGCAATCCGGGCCAACTTGGCGTTCATGACTATGTCAAGAAGGAGATATTGGACCTCATGACGTGCGAGCAACCCCAGCATGCAACAATTCCGGTAGGTCAACGGCAAAAAGTAAAGCAAATCAAATTCGTTTATCACTGTTTTTGTTGTTTTTTGTTTTTAGCTACTACCTGATGATATTTTGGCCAAGTGTCAAGCGCGCAATATACCTCCATTAACGTTAAATCAATTGGCCGTTATATATAAATTAATTTGGTATCAGGATGGCTACGAGCAGCCATCCGAAGAGGATCTCAAGCGTATTATGGTAAGTTTTCGATTCAAACTAAGTTCTTTAGTTATTAACTTAATGCCATTAACCAACAGAGTCAACCCGATGAGAATGAGAGTCAAACGGATGTCAGTTTTCGGCACATCACTGAGATAACCATACTCACAGTTCAGTTGATTGTTGAGTTTGCAAAAGGATTACCAGCGTTTACAAAGATACCCCAAGAGGATCAAATTACGTTACTCAAGGTATTTATTAATACATCTTTTAAAGGAAAACTTTCTAGATTTTCATTCATTCATTTTACTTATGTGCAGGCCTGCTCATCGGAAGTTATGATGCTGAGAATGGCGCGACGATATGATCATAATTCGGACTCAATATTCTTTGCGAATAATCGTTCGTATACGCGCGACTCGTACAAAATGGCCGGCATGGCGGATAATATTGAGGATCTGTTGCACTTTTGCCGTCAAATGTTCTCAATGAAGGTGGACAATGTGGAATATGCGCTACTCACTGCCATTGTGATCTTCTCGGAACGGCCGGGCCTCGAAAAGACCCAGCTGGTCGAAGCGATACAAAGCTATTACATCGACACGCTACGCATTTATATACTCAATCGCCATTGTGGCGATTCAATGAGTCTCGTCTTCTTCGCCAAACTGCTTGCCATACTCACCGAGCTGCGAACGCTGGGCAATCAGAATGCCGAAATGTGTTTCTCGCTCAAGCTCAAGAATCGCAAGCTGCCCAAATTTCTCGAAGAGATATGGGATGTGCATGCAATACCACCATCGGTGCAATCGCATCTGCAGGCTCAGCAGGAGAAGCAACAGAAAAAGGAGGAACAGGAGCGTATGGCTCGTGCGGTGCGTATGCGTGGCGAAGTGGATGGTGCAATAACAGCTGGCCTCGATGCCGACTCTGCATCCACATCGTCACAGGCCGCACTGGCAGCAGCTGCCCAACAGCAGCAACATCATCAACATCAACAACATCAGCAGCTCCACACTCTGCCGCCCAGTCAATCAGCAGCAGCGGCGGTTGGTTCCGTTTCAGCGGTAAGCACCAGCAGCGATTATATTGGTGGCGGTGGTGCAATGGTGCCAAATAATGCCAATGCCGCCAGTAGCTCCACCAGCATTACAGCAGCCGTGCCCGCCAGCTCGACGACCCCAACAGCAACAACAATATTGGCCAACGGTGTCGGTCTTGTTGGGGGTGTGGCAAATGTAGGCATGTATGCAAATAGCCAAACAGCGATGGCTCTGATGGGTGTCCCACTAAAAACGGAGCATTCAACGACAACAACAACAAACGCATAGCCTCTGCTTGTCGATGGTGCAGATGATGGAGGAGGAGGAGGAGGAGGAGTCGCTCTTCTGCTAATGGAATAGAGAATTCTAAATAGTTGTAACCAACCAGACAAGGCAGCTAGCTGTATACATCAGACACACAGGCTGTACCGTTATTCACTTGGTTTTTTGTACAAATTCAATGCAATTTTATTATATAGTCATTTTCCCCTCTTCCACTCTCTCTACCCCTTTGACAAGAAAGTAAGCGTAGCACTTTTGTCACTTTTGCATATATTCCGAATATTTTAGTTTTTGTTTTCATTTAGTTTGCGCAAGATATGTAAAAATGTTGAGCTCGTGTCGATTTCATAAACAAGTGCATAACGGGAACAGCAGCTGCTTTTCTATTAACAATTTATATATAGATTGTCAAAGTCGCATCTGGCAAACATTAAAAACATTTTTAAGTGAGCGTCAAATGCAGTTATTTAGTGTTAAGTCTGCAAATATTAGTCTTAAAAAAAAAAATTATATAATTATAAACAAAAATCAAACACACACACATCTTAAACAATAAATAACAAAAGAAAATTCTTAAATGAAAGCAGAATTGGGCGTTAAATTCAAACATTTATATATAATTAAAACAAAGCATACCTTAACAAACAAAAATAAATAATGATATAAATGGCATATAAATATAGTATGTAAACATTTTAAAAATTGTATTAAAAAAATTCTATTGTTTATTGACGCCTGTCAAACTGACATTCAAACAAAAAAACAGAAGAGAATAAAGATTGTTTATATTTTAAAAATATAATAAAACAAAAACACACACACACACACATAATATTAAATGTAATAATAATAATAATAGTAAAAACAAGAATGAGTTTAATTTATATTGTATGAATAAACCTTAATGTAAATCTAATTCGAAAGCAGCGAGTAAATCTGATTTATAAATACCTTAAAACAAAAAACAAAAAAAAAACTAATCAATTAATAACATCTAATTTAAGTTATATAATTCGCAACAAAAACCAACTCTAAACAAGAAAGTTAATCTAAAAAAAAATAAACACGCAAAACTTGGACTGATTTTATAAATATTTTTTTTAATCATATTAACTGAGAAAAAAACTAAAACAACTGTAAAAACAAAAAAATTATTGAAAAACAAAAAAACGACGTACATATATATATTTTTTAATTAAATGCCCTCCTTATATATTTTTAATCAATATGAAAACGAGAATTTAACATTATTAAGCTCCGTCGTTTTTATACAATTCACATACATTTTTGCAGTTTACATTTTTTCTAAATATTCTTTACAAACCATTGGCGAAATTGTGAAAAAATACAAAAGTGATTGGAGTTCTACTCAAAATTTAATGGCATTAACGGTATTAATTAATTACAAATATAGCAACATAAAATAACAACAAAATTTCTCTGCACATATTTGCTGGCAAAAAAAAAGAAAACCAAATGTTTCAATCACTTGACATGCACTCACACACAGACCAACACACACAAACACACACACACACCAAAAGACTTCAATATTAATTTATTAATTACAAAAATGTTTATTTCAAAATTTATACATTATTGTTAAGTGTAGCAATCTAATTTAAATCATCCATTTGGCATAATCAAAATTTTGTTTCCTAAACAAAGAAAAAAAAACAACAAACGTGCAACTAACATAATTTTTGGCAATTTATTTCTTTACTTGGAATTTATGTTATGCAATTTAATTATTTTCTTTTTTCGTTTTTGCTTTTGATCTTTGAAAGCGAAAAAAAAGAAAAAAAAATAAAACAAAAACAAATTGTTGGCCTTATTTTAATTTAAATCAAATTTATTCTAATTTTAGTAGCGATTTGTAAAATACGACAAAATAAAACAAACAAAAACAAAATGTGTAAAGTTTAAACAAATCATTTTTAAATGTTTAAAAATGTGGCAGAAAAATAACTTTTGAAATGTGCAATTTTTTATTTTAATTATCATTAATTAATAATTATACTATGTGAATAATTATATATATATATTGATTTCACATACAAACACACACACACACTGACCCATAAACATTTAAGTAAATTTAATTTATAACCATTGAAAAATTGAAATCATTGAAAATAGTTAAACAAAAATCTTAAACTTAAATAATTAGAAAATTAATGCTTTAAACAATATAATTATTTGTAAACTGCACTAAACAAACAAAAAAAAAATGGAAAGAAACAAAAACACAGTGAATAATTTAATTATAAATTAATTAATACCAGCAATCCTATTAGAGGAAAAAGATCCCTGAAAATAAAGAATATATATATATGACTCACATTTAAGTTTCTTTATTATACATATACATTTGATTTACAATGTCTTAAGTTTTCTTGTAGTATGCATAACGCACGTTTAATTATTATACATAATTTGTTTTGTAGTTTTACTATAATGTAAAAAAACCCAACAACAAAATCTATTAGAATATATACATAATTTTTACTAGTTTACGTAAATGCAAAAATGGAAACTGCAGCAACAAAACAAAAATATATTAAATATACACAATATATATTGAAAATATGTTGAACGAAAAAAAAAAATCAAACATAAACTGAAATGTGTTTTTATTTTATTTTTTAACATTTGTTAATTTAATCTTGATTTCTTCACTTCAATATTGGCAACAGGAAGCAACATTTAAGCAAAGACTCGGTAGTATAAGGAACGATAATTCGTGAATTGTGTGCAGAATATGAATTAAATATTTGCATTTGCGAAGCAAACGGCTGTGAAGTTGGCTTTTCACTGAGTGTAGTTACAAATTATAATGAAAACGAAATTGGAAAAGCGAGCTAAGAAAACTATGAAGTATGAAACATTTTTATTATTTTAGAGCATTGAATATTTGGGTTAACAAAATTGAATTTTTTACTTCTTTTCTTTTTTGTAGTAGTCCAAGTTTTAGTTTTTCCAAATTGGAAAAACTAGCAGAAAACCGGGAAAAGATTTTAAAACGGGTGAAACCTGAGAGTCATAACAAAATTATTAAAAAAGAAAATTGAAATATAAAAAGAGCTATAAAATAGCTTTAGATTATACAAAATGATTTGCTAGCAAACCCTTTTATAATAATTAAAAAATACTTTTTAAATAATAAAAAAACATTGATAAAATTTACTTTCAAGTGTAATTTAAATATAGAAGTTAAGCATTAACATTAAATAACCTAACAAAGATTAACACATTAAAAATTATAAAAACTCCTCGTTCCCTCGCTAAAAACTTTTCTTTCAAC
Source organism: Scaptomyza flava (assembly GCA_030179655.1). NCBI lineage: Eukaryota > Metazoa > Arthropoda > Insecta > Diptera > Drosophilidae > Scaptomyza > Scaptomyza flava. The sequence continues at coordinate 75,165,567 of JARNME010000404.1, read as the reverse complement.
TTTGATAATACAATATTTCTTATAAAAGCATATTAAATACCCAAAATCAAAAACGAAACCTTATACCTAAGCCAAATTGTAAATATGTATGTATGTAACTCGTGCTCTATATATATATATATACATATATATATATATATATATATGAAAAAAAGCATTATGACAAGCAACAAATACGAAACATACAAAAAAGTAACCTGACAAAATTATAATGATGAACGTAAGGTATAAAGTAACACAACTTGTTAAAAATATCCATTCATAAAATATTACTAAAAAAGGAAAATGAAAAACAAATCGTTATGTAGATTTTTGAAATTAAAAAAAAGAAAACAGAAAACAAACGAGGAAAAAATAAAAGAAACAAGAACTTTATTTAATTTTTATGCACTGTTTTTTGTTATGTGTAACTTGTATTACTTGTTTTGCCCTTAACTATTTACTTACAATAAATGTATGAACTACAATCCCTTAAGAAGTAAAATCAAAACCCAATATTGAGCACACAGCTAAGCCTATCCTAAAAAACAAAAAACAAAAAGAAAATAAATACAAAAAACATAAAGTAACAAAATTGTACGAGAGTTTTGTGTTCAATCTGTAGATATTGATCCTGAATTGAAAACTACCTCAAAAGAAACATTCAAATGAATCACGATTGAAAGGTTTTTGAGCATTAATAATTAACGTAACTACAAGCGAGACCTTAGCAGCAGCGCTAACCACAAATATACATACATTTAAACAACAACAAAATACTCACAATACGATCACCTTTTTTGGTTTCTAAAATTCTTTACCAAAGCACTTACAAAACATAACTACCCGGTTCATCAGAACGAAATATAATAAAAAACAAAAACTCCTTACGCCTTTTTAGAGGTACCTGTTTTGCGAATCATAATATTAAAAATCAACCGATTAGACAACTGTAACGGGATCTGTTTATTGATACGGAAATCTTTTTTTATTTTTATTGAGCTTGTAAATCAATTAAATATTAAAAACATACAAAATTTACAAAATGCATTGACTATCCAATTATAAAGCTTCAAAAACAAGCAAAAAATTCAGTTTTGTAGATTTTTCACTGCCAAATTTGACAAAAATAACATATAAAAAAAATAAGGCTCTTTATTTGATACCATTTGAGCAGTACTTTTTCAAACAAAGAACTTAGCCATACTGTCAAAAATGTCAATATGTCAAATTTCATTTGCAATCTGTAGCAATCAGTAAAAATACGAATACATAATTATAAACGATATATAGAAATACTTACAAAAAAAATATAAAAAATACGAGTACAGTTCAAGAATTCTACTACGAGTAAAATTAATTACATTTAATGAAGCAAAAAACAACGCACATTCTTTCAATTGCAGTTAGCTGAAAAAAAAAAAATACTTTTGATTAAGTGAAAACTGGTAATCACAACTTAAAACTGAATTGATGGCATTTTAGTGTTACGAAATACAAAACAAAAATATATATTCATTACATATTCTAAATGAAAAGCAGACAGAACCACACAGAAATACGTAATAGAAATGAGAACTCGAAAGTTTTTTAAAATAAAAATAAAATGGAAATCAGCATTTGCTAAAAAAAATACACTTTTCCCACACCTTTTATTATTTAGCACCGCAAATTTCTTATAGAAAGTGTGTCACTTTAGTGTTCAATTAATTTAATCGCTACACTGCCAAAAAAAAAAAACTTTATGTTATTTCTTAGCTGTTATTAGAAAATATGCTTTTTGTAATTTTGGTTTCTTTTCAAATTTCTTTTTATTGATTTTGCTTTAGAAATCTTTATTTAATCAAAATGAGAGAGATGTAGAGATTGTTAGCTTTTAAACCGAACAAACATTAGTTACTTATTATTATTACCTTGCATTATTATTATCGATCGTATGAAAAACTTGGAATTTAGCTGGTTTTTTTTGTTTTTTATTATGAGAACATAAGGTGCATTGATCTATCTACATAGACATAAACTTATAATTATACTAACTTAGGTGCATCTATCAAACAGACATATAATTTTAAAATTTAATCAAAGTTGCTTAACAGAACAACAAGTTAAGATATATACAATTTCAAAAAGTAAGCAAAAACAAAGAAAACTACTTTTATACTTCAAAGGCGTAAACACTACGAGTATAGCTTGACTTAAGTTTCAGAAAGAAAATTATGGTATATATATACAAACAAGTTAATGTAATTTGGTATTTACGTATAAGCATTTGGGGCGAAGAGTTGACAGCGCATTAAAGTGCAACTGATTAATATGCAAGTGTGCGGGGAGCATATATAAATACATTTTTGAAATTAATTACATACATAACAACTCTACATAAGCTTAGACTACACAAATACACTTTAAATAGTTTTAAAACTAAGCTGTACATATACATACGTATGAAAATAATAGTAACAAAAAGTCTATATATACGATATATATGAAACATGTAATTAAAATAAAAAATATATATATATATATTTAAAATATGTTCAACGGATTTGTTGTTGGCTTGTTTTTATTATTATTATGAATTTTTAAGTTCCGATAATTCAGAACTAGCCATCGATATATCGATGTAAGCTGCTTGGCGGAATTTAAATAGTGTGGCAGCACTGTACGCATCGCACTATCGATACTTATTTACGATATGCATTATAATATCTACAACCTTTTTCAGACGCCGCACAGAAAAAAGTATAACAATAGCCTTATATTTTAAGCAAAAGGTGAGTAAATGTGCAATATCAAGGCTTAAAAGTTAAGGCATAAACAATAATTGTGAGCAGCATGTGTTAATTCAATTATTTAATGAAAATTGGCACATTGACAGCACATAAGCGTTTTTTGCACGGCTGGCAGCAAGATGGCGGCATTGAGTGCTCTTTAAAAAGCAAGCACTCATTGCATCTACTGCTGTTGGCTTGAATATTAGTTGTGTAAAAGATGATGGATTAGTAAATTAGCTGACTGAAACTATAATCTCAGCAAATAAAACAAAACGCCAAGATTGCTTTGAGGTTATGTCCGACTGTAATAAGCGCCAAAAGTAAAAGTAAAACTTTCACTTGATAATTGCTGATCATTTAATTATTTTTAGACAACCACCAATGGCTGATTCGGATGATGAATATGACCGCAAGCGGCGAGACAAATTTCGTGGCGAACGTGATAACTACAGGCCAGAACGTCGGGATGATCGTCGTCCAATGGGCGGCGGCAGCGCTGTAGGTGCCCGCGATGAGTGGGCCGAGCGGTAAGCATAGTGCAAACCTAGTGCATCCGCTTGGAACATACATAAATTTCAAATGCTTTGCTCATGTAGAAATCCATTTCGCGGCAGTGCGGCAGCAGCAGGTGGTGGTGCCGGCGGTGGTGGACGTCGACCGGACTATAGTGACTATCGAGGTTCGGGACCACGCCCACGCTACGGATCGCCAGGACGTGAAATGCCACCAGCGAAGCGCATGCGACCCGATTGGGGTGACAGCGATATGCGTCCCAATCCGCGTTTTGGTAAGGCTTATGGAAGTAAGAAAAAACTGTTTTAATTCAAAATGCCTAAAAGATTAACAAACTCTTGCAGATGTATGTTTTTACTGTAAAAAATCTAAAATTTAAACTAACATTGCTGCAGGGGTTATGACATTAAGACCATTTCAATGCTTGAGTCTTTACTCTAATTGTATTTATGTTGCAGGCTACGACCCGTACCTTGTCCAAGCCTGGAATGATCACTATCAATCATTGCATTCGGCCTACTCGCATTCGGGACATGGACCTTCCTCTCGCGAACCGATGCCCAGCGCCATCAGCAACAGCGATACGCAAACGCAGCCAGCAATGCTAACGTTAAAACAGTTTCTGGACACACAGGATGAAAATATATCCGATTCTGAGGTGATGCGTAAATACACTGAATACAAGACGGACTTCAAGCGGCAGCAGCTCAACGAGTTCTTTGTGGCTCACAAGGATGAGGAATGGTGAGTGGCATAATTAGAAATACTCAAACAATAAAAACAGTGACGAGAATAACAAAGACTGCCTCTTGACATCTTGTACTTAACTACTTACTCAATTGACGATTAAATTATTATAATTTTTTTTTTAAATTTTAATCTAATTGCAATTGTCAGTGCACCTGTAATTCACACAAATTCATAACCCTCTTGTATACTTATTATTAAGTTTTTCTCTGCAGCTTGATTATGGGTTTAATGGCGTTCTTGCAAACTGAGAGCCAGAGACGAGACACTGATTCAGCCTTAGCCTCTGTCTCAATATACTAAATAATTTAAAATTTTAATTACCCGGCGAGCAATGCCGTGGGTGTGTTTATAATTTTGAAACCGCGATCTTTTTAAATTCGTTGCGATCAAATGCCTAAATATACAATATATGCATAGAACGTATATAATCGTATGCATATCACGCACACACATATGTATACACATTAATATGAATGCGCTGGCGGAGGTAAGACTTTGCGTAATACAAATCGTACATGCAAATAGCAAAACCTTAAATAAAATTAATTTCGAATCAATACTTTATATATGCAATACATATATATATTTATATATATATGTATATGAACCACTCAAGCTACATATATCTGACTGATGCCCATGAGCTAGAAGATGCGAACGAGTCTATCTATCTACGTACTATAATTCAATTATAGTCAAAAGTCCATTAGCCGTACTTTCAATTTTTATCATCAATATACATACAATAAAGTAGTAATATAGATATATATTGCCAAGGCTCGATATTTATTAAGCTGCATTTTGTCTTTCACAGGTTCAAGAACAAATATCATCCCGAGGACAGCGTGCGACGCAGCGATGAACAGCGAAGCTTTCTAAAGGTAATTTAAATCTAAAGCAATGTTGACAAAGTGTATTCATGATTTATGTTTTACAGAGACGTACGGATGTATTTCTGGAGCTACTTGATAATGGTTCTATTGGAAACGTCAAAGTAGATTCCTCGCAGGCAGACTTATTGGTGCGTGTGTTGGACACTTGTGTCATTAAACTGGAAGGTGGCACTGATGAAGATCTAAAGGTTCTCGATGAAAAGCCCAGAGAACCGGCGCCGATTTTCGAGCGCAGATCTGAATCAACGGTTGTAACAAAGCGAGAACCTGAGAGCCCCAAGCCGCAGACAAAAACCGAGAAAGATGATGAAGACTTGCCAGAAGTTGTGTCCCCACCGCGTAAGAGTTTGAGGCGCGATAACTCTGATGAAGAGAACTGGGATGATGATGATGATGAGATGCTTACAAAACCGGAAGTCAACAAAGGTGAACAATCACCAGAAGCAGCGGCTGAAAAGCCCGCCAAGGAACTGAGTGATGAGGATTCCACAAAGGACAGTAGCGAAAAAAATCAAAAGAAAAAGAAAACCAAGAAACGCAAACGTACCAGCAGTGACGATGAGAGCTCATCCTCCTCAAGCTCCGAATCGGATTCCGATTCCGACGACGAAACGCTGAAAGCGAAATACGATGTGGAGGAGGGTTTACGTGCCGATCAAAAGGCCGAAGCAGAAAAAGATAGAGAAGAGAAATCGGCGGCAGCTAAATCCAAGCAGCAACCTCCTGCAAGTCCCAATCCTGAAAAAGAAGAAGAGTCAGACTTAACGGAGGCGATCAAAGAGGTAGTGGCTGTCAAAAGCGAAGTTAGCGATGAAGAGGCAGATAAAACTGAAAAGGCAGTCACAGAGCAATTTGAGGAGCCAACCAATAAGCCAGACGAAACTACCAAAAATGGCGAAGAGAAATGCGATGAAAATGAGGACAAAAACGAAGAAGAGGCACTTAAAACATCAACGTCAATGGAGGATGATGTAACTGAGACAATCGATGTTGACAAGCTGAAGGATTCGACCCAACCACGTGCCCTTCATCGCACATCGTCCATATTTCTGCGCAATTTGGCACCCTCGATAACCAAAGCAGAGATTGAAACTATTTGTTCACGCTTCAGTGGCTATCTGCGTGTTGCCATTGCCGATCCGCTTGTGGAGCGTCGTTGGTATCGTCGCGGCTGGATTACTTTTACGCGCGACGTCAACATCAAGGAGATCTGCTGGAGTTTAAACAACCAGCGGCTGCGTGATTGCGAACTGGGCGCCATTGTCAACAGGGATCTAAGTCGCCGCGTTCGTCCTGCCAATGGAATAACGGCGCATAAGCAGATAGTGCGCTCTGATATTAAACTGTGTGCCAAGATTGCCATGAATCTGGACGAGCGTTTCAAGCTGTGGTGCGAAGTGGAAGACGCGCATGCTGAGGAACGCAAAGAAGAAACTAATGGGAGCGGCAGCTATGGTTTTAACTCGAAGAATCCGGTGCTGCAAAACATAACCGATTACCTCATTGAAGAAGCCTCCGCCGAAGAGGAGGAATTGCTTGGTTTGTCTGGTGACAACAAAGACGGCGAGGGTGAACCCATTGAAAGAGACGAAGCCTTGATACAGGTGCTGGATCGTTTGGTGCTCTATTTGCGCATTGTGCACTCGGTGGACTACTACAATCATTGCGAGTATCCGTACGAGGATGAGATGCCCAATCGCTGTGGCATTATCCATGCGCGTGGACCTGCCCCAATGCGCGTCACCAACAATGATGTTCAGGAGTATATCAAATCCTATGAAGGCAAGCTGCAACAGTTTTTGACCAAAACTGTGCAGCTAAAAGATGAAGATATTAAGGAGCTAGGTGCCAAGAGCCCAGAAAAGGAAGTTGAAAAATTTGTACAGGCTAACACACAAGAGCTGGCCAAGGATAAATGGCTGTGCCCACTGTCGGGCAAAAAATTCAAGGGTCCAGAATTCATACGCAAGCACATTTTTAACAAGCATGAAGAAAAGGTGGACGAAGTGCGCAAGGAGGTCCAATATTTCAACAATTATTTGCGTGATCCTAAGCGTCCACAACTGCCCGAGCATCCAGGCAGCTCTAAGCGTACCGAATCCGAGTCGGCTCGCTCTGGGGGCGGGTATGTCGACAAAAATAACAATAATTAATACTAAATTAATATTGAATATATTTCTATAGATATCGGCCGCACATGTATCCACCTTTCTCAGCAATGCCGTACGGCTTTGGACCGCCAATGATGGGTGGACGTGGTGGAAGGAACTTCCCTCAGGCACGCAGGTCAGTAGCACAGAATAATTAAAATTCCTGTTTTTATGTCTTAGACATGTGGGAGCTTTAAAAGAAATTCTTAAATTACTTAGTAATCGGTAGTTCACAAATTGTGTCTGTCCGACGTAAAAACAAATTAATGTATGAAACCGTTAATGGTACTTGCTTTTTGCATTTTTTCGTTAACTTTTATTTATAAATCGAACTGGGTTTTTTTTTCTGCTATCTAAGCTTTTTTTTCAACAACAAGAAACTTGTTTAAAATCCAAATACAAAGTTGTATTTTAACAACGTAATATTTTGCTTTTGATTTGAATAAACCTTTAACATTTCTACCGTGTTTCCCAAGAACTATTTATTTTCAAACAAAATTAAAAATATCTGAGATTGATTACTCTTTCATGTAACCATTAGCAATCTAGTTTAACTGTCTGAATTTTCTGTATACTTTCTATAATTTCTTTTCATTTTTTTTTGTTCTTGTTGGTCTTAAAACGAAATTTGTCACAACTTTCTTGTGTCGCAAATATTTTGCAGAGAATTGCCTGTGGAACACCAACGCCGGCTTATCGGTTACCATGATTTGGATGCGCCCGTTAATTCCGATATGTTTGACTAATTGATAAAGAAATTAGTACAAAATGCAGTAACCCACACAGATAACGCACTATTCAAAAAGTTTTCAAGCTCTTTTCATAAAAGCAATCCAAGCAATGCCAGGCTAAAAGGGAACTAAGTACATAAAATATATAAACAGATTATGTAAATTACGGCATAAAGGATATTGTTTTTTTTTTAAATATTCATATCTACAATATGGCGATTGTATTTGTAATAAAAGAAAAAACTGAAGAGCAAATTATACTTTTCCATTAACAAATTCAAAAGATATAAACAGATATCAATTCCAAAGCTTTCATTTATTCAAATATAAACATGCAAACTTGCGACGAATTTCAATAAATGTTTTTGTTTTACTTCATATGTATAAGACTTGTGCTATTGATTCCTAACTCACAACAACATTTATTCTCGTTGCTTACAGACCCGGTGGTTTTGATTATCGCGCCAGATCACACTACCGGGACTTGGACGCGCCGCAAGAGCCGTACTAAATAATGATAATAAAAATATCCCACACAATAGACTTTAATAAACACCGTTAGTTAAATAAAATGAAAACTCACTCATTGATCAAATAATAATCACTCAATCAAGCAGAGCATTCTGAAGACATTAAATGAACAATCATAATTTAAATTATTTAAAAAAAAAAAGAAGGAAAATATATTAAAATACATAAAACATAAATTTTGAATAACTAACAATTTGAACGGATCTGATGCAAGCCAATTCTTTTGTATTGCTTGAACATAAAAAAAAATATTTAACTAATAAAAGCTGTTTATCAATGTGAAAATATGATTTTATTGATATAATGGAACTATATGGATGTGTATGATTTTATTATAAGGTATTAAATATATATGTATATGCCTTAAATTTTATTAACCGGTGTGTTTGAAAGATTGCTATTAAAAGAATAGATTTAAAAGCCATCTCAGAAGGAAGAATGCCAGGCAGCAAAGAAGGAATTGCAATAGACGATGAAGTATAAGAAAGCTGTAAGGAGATACACAAAGTTCTTAAAGTGATATTCATTTGTTGGATGTCGTTAACCTACCGCATTACTCTTCGGCGACCAAGTTCAAAAGATTCTTCAGTTGGCTCCTCTTTGCCCAGATAGATGCGCATGCCGTACAAAGCACGATCAAAATAACTACTCCAATCCAATGACTTAATATCGAATTCAAAGAGCTCTTGATCCGCAGCAGACATGCTATTCCACAGGCGATCCGTGTTGGGCGTCTCAAAGGTCCAGTTCTCGATCATAAAATTGTGCAGCACATCAACATTCTTATGGATCTTTTCGTAGACTCGGATCATCTTTGGCTTCTTACCTTGCAGACGCAACACAAGATCCATGGCGTAACCAGGCATCAGATGATAGAAAATTGTTGCCAGTTTGTACAGCCACCAGTACTTTGTGCTGTGCATGAAAGGATACCAAATCGTCTGGGTCAAGGGAAACTTATGGCGTTTGTCTTCCGCAAAGGCCATCATATCTTTATAGGTGATGACATTATCGCCACTTGGTACATAGCTGTATATGGTTGGATCAGCCTGGATTTGGAGTTTTGCTCTACGCTGGCCAGCTGTTTGCCAGGCGCTAGCCAGCACCAAGTTTGCACAACCATCCACGGGCACAACATTGCATTGGTTCTTCATGTCCACTGGTGCAACACGCAGGACACCAAAGCTGACGCCGTAGAGAAGAGCAATGGGTCCATAGATGTTGTCTATCCAACCCGAAATGGGCTCCTTACTGGTCGCAATAACTAATAAATTAGTATTTATTAAAGGGCAAACAAGTTGAATTCAAAGATTTACTTACTTGCACCAGGCCGAAAGATGCACAGCGGCAAATCACTCGCCTCAGTCTGAATCACCTGCTCCGCCAACGCTTTTGTGTAAGTATATGTATTGGGAAACTTATTCAAAAGTCCTGGCGCCAAGTTATCCAACACCTTTGTATCGAGCATTTCTCTCATCGCCAGCACCGTAGATGCACTGCAGTCTAAATGTTCTGGATAGAAGCGTTCCGTAATGTGATTGATAACGCAATTGGAAAAGGCAGTGGATACGTGCACAAAGGCAACAAGATGAGGCATTTCCCTTGCTAGTTTCAACATGTAGCGAGTGGCACGAGTATTAATATCCAAGGCCAAGTGCAGTGGCTCAGCAAAATTAACAGTTGCTGCGCTATGAACCACAATGTCCACGTGCTGCTTAAGTACACCACAATCCGATGCACTGATACCAAGATCAGATTCACAGCAGTCACCCGATATGGCGACAAGACGCTCCAACGCGTTAGGTTTATTTTTAAGAAGCAAACCGAAAAGCTATGAAAAAAAAGGATGTATGAAAATTACTCTTTTGAAGAGTAAATAACTTGCATACGGGATCAGTTTTCCATGTTTCAAGGCGCTCCTGAATCTCCTTGCCACGTTTGGGTCTAATCAAAACATAAATGCGGTTTACATCTGTGCAACGTAACAGCTTCTCAATAATCACTATAAAATACGTAAGATTACCAAACACCTTATTTAAGATCATAAACTTTCGATTTTTAAACGGTATTTCAATTAATTTCACCATGATTTTCTTGAGTCATTAAAGCTTGAATCACTTGTGAAAATTCGTTACTTCTTTTTTAAGATTCCAATTTAAATCATGTATTCATACCTTTGCCTAAAAATCCACTGGCACCGGTTAAAAAAATATTCTTATTTGTATAAAATTTCTTTATTTCCGACTCCATTTTTGTTTACAATGCACAATGAATGATATCACAATAATAAGCGCGATTTCCGAGATAGAAACAAAACTAAAGCTGGTATTGGATTAGAGAGTCGATAATCAAATGGCAAGCTTGCATTATGTGTTTAACTTTATATAGGTATAGTATAGTATATTAGTATAGTATAGTAGGCAAGTGCGTACAAAATAATCACCTTGGTTTATTTAATTCATGAATATAGATAAATGTAACAGGTCATGCCGAAAACCTGTTTGGCTAGCATTTTACATATGCTTGCACGCGCGCATTGACGTTGAAAGTAGAAATTGAAAGCTAGATGGGGCGTGTGAGTAATACGATTCTAAAACTTAGGAGAATTTGCAAAACTGCATTATGTTAATGTGTGCAACCCATTGGTCTATTGAACTTCGACGATTAGTTTGTATACATTAAGTACGATGAATTCGCATTTTTATTTGTTTGATTTTAATTATTCAAGTTTTAAGACTTTTCCCATTCAATTGACCGACATTATATTGAGGAAATTCAAGTACAGTCGAACTTCCATGTAAGAAATCTGAAGGGACAAGAAACTTCGTTGTATAGAAATTTCGTTTTATAGAAATGTTTGAAAACGTGTGTGAATTAAGTAGTTTTATTTAAAATAATCAGTAATTTTAGTTTGCTTATTTTTTTTCCACTTCTCTTCCTCGATAAATACTTCCAGCACGTTTAGTGAAGCAAATACATGTTCATTTACGTCATTCTTTCTTTCCACAAAATTGCGAATTAATTTAACAGCTGAAGATGCTTGCTGCATTGTTGGTTTGTCCGTAACGATTGCATTAGGATCGTCTTCATCTTCATCTGAGTCTGCAAGTAATGAAATCGTGTTCAAAAAACATTTGTTGTTAAAATGTTGAAGGGTATACCTGAGATATCTGGAGCTTCTAAATTTTCAATAACATCTTGAAGAATTTCTTCGTCGGAAGGAGTGCCCATGGTGCAGACTTCGTTATCAATATTTAGATATTCTTCAACTGATGCTTCGGTTTTAACTAATGCGCTGTAGGACGACCATAAAGCACGCAGTCCGGATATGGGTACACAGTCTTCTACATCGCATGAATTTCTTTGAGTCTGCATGACATCGTTCAAAAATCCTGCTTTTCGGAAACAGTTTTCAATTGTTTCTGCTTTAACATGCACATTCCATACTTTGTTTAATTCTTGAATGGCATCATATAAATTTATTAACTGGGGCTTTTTTTCCTCCATTTTTGACAACATTTGCATTAAAATTTGTTTTCTGTAGTGCTGTTTTAGGTTCTGGATTATACCCTGGTCCATTGGCTTCAATAGGGAGGTCATGTTGGGAGGAAAATAAGCAAGCTCTATATTCCTTAACTTATCTTTCACGATCTTGGGATGCGCAGTGCAGTTATCAACGAATAGTAAAACTTTTCTATTCTGAGAGATGAACATTTTGTCTAGTTTTAAAAGCCATTTCATGTAAATTTCGCTTGTCATCCATGCTTTTTTGTTAAACTCATAATCCACATTTAGAGATTTAATTCCCTTGAAGCAACGCGGATTTTTTGACTTCCCTATAACAAGCAATTTAAGCTTCTCCGACCCTGTCAGATTGCAAGCCAACATGAGAGTGATCCGTTCCTTACTTTTTTTGCCACCAAAGCATTTTTCATTTTTAAATGCAAGTGTTTTATTTGGCAAGCACTTGAAGAAAATACCAGTCTCATCGGCATTAAAGATGTCGTTTTTATCATACCCTTTTATCAAATTTGGCAGATTTTTTGCAAACCATTCATCATCATGTATGTTTACGTGAGCACTTTCCCCACATAAAGTTTTTTCAACAATACCGCGGCGCTTATCCAACTCAGACTGTCCCAATGCGTTAGCAAATTCTTTGACCTTTACCCTCATAAGCGGCCCGGGTAGAGGAAGATTTTTTTCGCGTGTAGCTATGGTCCACTTTAGCATGGAATCATCACCATTTTCTAAAAGACATTTGCGAATCCTTTTACGTTTCGAGTTTATATTTTCATATTCTGCTGTTCTGAACAGCTCTGCCTTGTTTTTTAAAATTGTTGAAAGACTGCTGGAAGGCATTCCAAACTGCGCGGCAATATCTTTTTTCTTTTTTTCCCCCTTTTCCACTTCATTGATTATTAGAAGTTTTTGCTCCAGCGAAAGGCAATTTCGTGCGGACATTTTGCTTGCTTTCACATCCAAAGTCAACTGCAGACTAAAGAATCGCGCAAATTTTCATGTGTACAAGTATTCTTAATACAGTTAATCACAATCCGTTATTTTGCTTTGGTGCCTATAAAAAATAACGGAGTAATCCCAACAACAACGTCTACATCTACATCTTCGATGTGCACTGAGCAGTAAAAAATGTTCGCAAAAAACTGTGCAGCGAAGAACAAAGAATAAGCAAAACAAAACGGTATATGAAAAAATGTGTTATTGTTTTGTTCTCGCTTTCTCAACGTAATTCGTACACAAAATGAAACAAGAACGAAAAAATTCATTATGGGGAACAGAAAACGCATGAGCGAACGAGCTATGTACGTGCTAAAAATAAATTCGTAATAACGAAATATTCGCTATAGGGGAATTTGTTATATGGAGAACAAAACACACTGCAAGTTGAACCAAAAAGCAATGTTCGCGAAATTAATTCGTTATATGGAAAACTTTGTAATATGGAAGTTCGTTATATGGAAGTTCGACTGTGTTTATACATAAGTTATATATATGTACATAGGTCAGAGTCAGAAGAGTAGCGTGCCCTGGCGGGACCCCGTATAACAAGTTGTTTGGGGGCTCTTAGACCCTTTTGCTCACGCACGTCGGAGGCACGTACGGCGGAAGCTAGGCCCCTGGTCAGACTATATACATATGTATGTATATGTCAGACTATATAGACGCACAATGTTTGAAAACAGAGAGTGTTTCTCTGACAATAAGAGAGCGTTAAATTGTTGCCGCCATGTGTGAGCTGATGAAAATGTTTGGAGAAACAATGCTAAAAATAAAATCTTTGTGAAGGCAGCAAATAACTTAAACTCGATCAAACTAAAATTTTTGCTCAGTCCACGTAACAGCACTGGGAGCTCAAAAGGCTTTTTAAATTGTTTAATAATTAAAATGACTATTCTAAGTCCCAATTGTGCTGTTTGCAATGTGGCAGCTCAACTCACCTGCACCCGCTGCAAACTGGTGCGCTATTGCAACGGAGAGCATCAGAAGCAGCATTGGCCCAAACACAAGACGTGCTGCAAACCCTTCAAAGTGCAACAAGATCCGGAACTGGGACGCTATCTGGTTGCCACTCACGATATACAGGCCAAACAAGTTATATTCGTGGAGGACCCACTCGTAGTGGGTCCCAAATGGTATCTCACCGAACATGAAAAATCGGCCAGTATTGTGCCCTGCATTGGCTGCTATGCGCCTTGTCGCATCAATAAGCATCAATGCCGCAGGTGAGTGTGTGCTCATTTGTACATTATGTTAATTTAAGTGTTATCTTCTCTTTCCTTTCGCAGTTGTCGTTGGCCTGTTTGCAGCAGCAATTGCGAACATGATAAATTGGAATGTAGCATTCTCAGTTTGGGCACGCCACCGTCGGCCAAATCGGATGCACGTGGACTATATGATTACTACAGACATGATGCGCTGCTGGTGCTCAAGTGCCTGTTGTTACAACGTCAACATCCAGAGCGCTGGGCAGCTTTGCTAGAGATGCAATCTCACGAAACGGAACGTCTAGGTACAGAGCTGCAGCAGGAAGCGGAGCAGCGCATTGTAAGCTATCTGGAGCAACGTTTTCTCAAGCGTATCAAACCGGGCAAGAATCGTGAGTGCCTGCTGAGTGACTACCAACCAGAGCTATTAAATCGTCTGTGTGGCATCATTGAGACCAACTACATGGTCATTGAGCTGGCAACGGGAGTGGAGCTGAGCGGCGTCTTTCGGCAAGCCTGCATGATGGAGCACGCCTGTCAGCCCAATTGCTATTTTCAGTTTGATGCTGCGACGCAGCGGATAGCAGTGCGCGCTGGCTGCGATCTGAAAAAGGGTGACCACCTCAAGATCACCTATACGAACATCCTGTGGGGCACACAAATGCGACAGCATCATCTGCTCATGACCAAGCACTTTAGCTGCCGCTGTTTGCGATGTGAGGATCCAAGCGAGTATGGTACTTATGTGAGTGCCATGCGCTGTCTGGGCGATGTATCGAAGTCGTGTAATGGCGTTCAACTTCCGTTAGATCCACTCAAAGAGCAGACGCAATGGAAGTGCGATACGTGTCCAATGATCGTGGATGCTGCATATGTGACTGAAGTGCAGACTCACATGACCGAGGAGGTGGAGAAGCTGCTCGCTAGCCAACCGACGGCCAGTCAAGTGGAGCTGCTATTGGCGCGTCTCTCACAGTTGCTGCATCCCAATCACTTTCATATGTTCAATCTGAAGCACACTCTTATTCAGCTCTATGGACATGACTCGGGCTTGGAGCTGGCCACGTTGAGCGATGTGCAACTGGGACGTAAGCAGCGACTCTGCGATGAGCTGTATATTGTTTGCCAACTCCTGGACCCATACAGCATTAAGCTGGCTATCTATGTTAGTGTTATTCTTATTGAAATTGCGCACACACTCGAAGAGCAGGCAAGGAGATCGCCGGCAACGGCTACAACCCAGCTTGAGCTGGCTCGCTTGCGTTTGCTTGAAGCACAGGATGTGTTGGAAAAGGTGCAGGATTCTGTGGCTGGAAAGAAACTGCACGACAAGCTGCAGATGGATCTGTTCGAGCATGATAAATTAATGCTCGCCAATAAACACAGTCAAATTCACGCTCAGAATGCAGTTTAAAATTATACGATTTGTTAAATTAAATAATATTTGTTTTATATTGAAAATAAGCTAATTACGAGGCTGCATGGAGCTCCACGCGTTTTTGCTCCAATAGTTGCGGATTCGCTTTGAGCACCTCACGCTGTTGTCGCAGATTTTTTACAATTCCTGGTAAATGCCAGCTATGTCGCAGCAGACTGTCTGTTACATCGAAGTGGGCGTGTCGTATGCAACGAAGTTGCGAGCAATGAGCCACTGTGCGCAGCTCCACAGCCATATCGTGAACTAATGCTGCCATATAATCTTCGCTTTCGTTGATCGCGTGCAGCTCTAGAGTAAAGTGCGGCCGCTCAAAGTGTATCAGCTTGATGCCATAGATTACAGTTTGGCTCTTATCTGCCGGTCTCAAAAGTCCCTTGGATGCCAGCTCGTAGGCAGCATGCGTCTGAAGATCAACGCCACAGAGTTCGTACATCTTGCGCTGATGAGAAGCCTGCATAGATGAGGTCAAGCTGCTAATGCGTTCAGCCGTCACGTGTTTATGATTGGCGCGGACTGTAACACGAGAATTGGGCAGGTGGCTTTCGGTTGCTGTGCCCATGCGAGCGGTTACATGATACACTCTCACTGGGCGATTGCGCTGGATAAGACTAGACTGTTTAAGTCCCTTATTTAATCCAAATACTGCAAAGCAATATACAAATTTTAGTTAATAGCTACATGAATTTTGTTAGTTACCTACATAAAACGCCGCTGGTGTGATCACCGAGCATGGCAACAGTTGCACATCTAACATCACCCGGCATATAACGTGGACCAATGGACAGGATGTGATCGGATAAATCTGTATCGGAAGCAATCTTGTGTAGCACAGTGTCGGCTGCAGTTCCTGTACCCAGTAGCAGCGGCCTGTCTTTGTGTAGCTTACGCGGCTCTCGTTGCTCCAGTTCATTAAGTCCTATTCAGTTAAAACAACATATGTGTTTACGTTAGGTTAAATACAAGCGTTAACTATATTTTCTTACCTTTACATATGTTTCCCAAAATGGCATTGCGGACATGGTTTACTTTCATGCCAGCAGGCTTGAACACATTTATAACGCCATTTAGGTGCTTAAATACAGTAGCAGCATCGTAGACTTTCGTCAACGACATATTTTAATATTAAAATTACATAAACATAAAAACGCGAAATAGTGTGTTTATGTTTTGAACTGATATTAAGACAGCTGTTTTTCAGTCAACCATCGCATAACTTGCAATGCGATATTAATCAGGGCTGGCAAATACTGCAACTTATCGATTAGCGATTGTCACACTTTTGACATTGCACGTGTTGCAATTGTTAGCGGTGCTTCGTGTAGTTTGTTTGTCTAAAAAAACATCAAATAAAAGGCAATAAAAAATGAAGTGGACCACAGCAAATCTTAAGCATGCAAACTATACAGCCAAACATGAATTGTTTGTAGGCACCCACACGGGCTCATTTAAACGTAAGTCAAAACACTCGCTTCGTGTTCATTGCTCGCTGATACTGAAATGTTTTTTATTTTTGTTTTGTGCTGCAGACCTGCAGCCTGCTGCCGAGCGCAATCCACATGCACAATCAAATCTTATTGATTTAAAAGGCCTGGACAAAGAATCGCGTGTGACAGCTCTAGCCTTTGGCAATGAAGCACAAACAGAAATTCTACTTGGAAGGGCAAAAAATATTGCTGAGCTGCACTCACTGGGAATTAGTGGTGGCGTTACTGCTCGCAATATTAACTTCACCGCTGCTCCGATTGTGGGCTTGGCCCGTTACAGCAACAACTTAATTGCTGGCATAGGCAATGGACAAATACAATGCTTACCGCTTGACCATGTGTATGAGGACGAAGAGCAGGAACCTTTGGCACCAGTTGTCATACAAACTGGAGATCAAATGGACCATCTACGTCAGTGCTCGATGGCCACAAACATTGTTGCCACTGGCGGCAAGGCGCGACAGAATAATCTTAAAGTCTACGATCTTAGCGCCGATGGCAAGCAAATCTTTAACTCCAAGAACTTGCCCAACGATTACCTGCAGCTGGAGGTACCTGTTTGGGATAGTGACATTGGCTTTGTGGATGGCCCCAGCGTGTTGGCCACATGCTCCCGTCATGGCTATGTTCGTGTCTACGATACACGCAAGCAGCGACGTCCAGTTTCACACTTTGCCAGCGAAGAGCATGGTATGAGTTTTGCGACGCTGGTGTCACGTGGCAACTACATTTACACAGGCACCACCATGGGAGCTTTAAAGGTAAATTTTGTAAACAGTTTTGTTTATCAATTATTATATATATATTTCGGATTGCAGGCATTCGACATACGCCACATGAAAACTCATGTGCACACTTACAAAGGTTTTACTGGCGGAATCAGTGACTTACACTTGGATGAGACAGGCAAATACTTGAGTTCCGCTTCCCTGGATCGCTATGTGCGTGTGCATGATGCCGATTCTACTGTGTTGCTATATCAGTGCTATGTTAAGTCGAAAGCAACCAAAGTGCTTATCAGGCAGCTCTCAGGACAGCATCAGCAACAAGAGCAAGATAGTGATAACGGGTCAGATACACAAGAAAAGAAAACTCACAAGAATAACAAAAATAAACAGCCTCTGACAGTACCACTAGACGCTGAGTATGAGGATATGTTTGATCAAATGGCCACCATTGGGTAAGTTTACATATATTTATTCATATTTGTCATCTTATTAAACATTGTATGCTTATATTGTGCAACTTAAATACAGGGACAGCGACGACGATGAAGCAGCCGAGAAGCAAACGTCGACGGCGACAAAGCGAAAAGCGTCCAAGCAAACCTTGAAAACAAAGAAAAAAAAACAATAAACTGTCTCCTGTTTGATTGACTAAGTGAAATTAAGTTTTAAATATAGATGTATATTTAGTTACCAGTTTATTTCCAAGCGTGCGCCAGCTGTATCTTCTTTTGCTTTTGATAATTTTTGTGCAAACGAAATGTGCAGTAGTAAAAAAACTCCACAATAGATATCATGCTCAAGCCCAGACACAAGTTAAAAATGCCACCCAAATCAGCTATAAAGTATGTTGATTAATTATAAAAACAAACCGATGAATCATCATGCACATACACAGCAGCCCAATCCATGACATGACAGTCACTTTCCGTATCACTGGAACCACCTGCTTGGCCAAATAAACTCGCAATAAAAAACTATCATTATTAAGCAGCTCGGGCGCGCTAAGAAAAAGTAGTTAAGTTAATTATCAATCAGCGTTTTTTTTTTTTTTGCAAATAATAAGTGCTTAGCTTACTAAAAATTGCTCACAGAGAACTGATGCAAATTTAAATCCGTTTTGTAGGAGATCGTAGAGTACGTGACGTCATAGCAATTTGGAAGGCATTGATCACAGCGAACGCTCTTAAAGTTGTCTATTTATTAAATACAATATTACTATCAGCCTTAATAAGACATATCAAGTCCCAAACGAGAATGTGTAAATATTGTTTTTAAAGAACTTCATGTTATTGAAAAGTTATTACTGGACCTTTATTAAAAATGTGATGGTATTTCAATACTGTTGTAGTTTTACAGAACGCCCATTACTTATTCTACATTATACTTTTTGCTCAAACCCAAACTACATTCATTTATCTTAAAAAGACATGAAATGTGTTAATACGAAGCTGCACAAAATTCACAGCACAAAACACGTTATATAAGAAACCCAAACATGATTTTTGCGGTTGAGTGTTTTGCATGCCAAAGCGACTGGCAATGGGCTAAATTCGAGCAGCAAACGAATCAGGCAAGTACCAAGATATTTACTGTGAAGGAACACTTATGTGCACGGGCACGCATTTTGAATATTTTATACAAATTATAAATGATGTAACTGGAGCAAAACACCACACACAACACAGCATAAGACAACAACAACTGCAACAGCATCGATGTGAAGATAATAGTTCACCACCGTACCGTAACATTTACCCAGTCGCAGGAGCGTGAAATATGTAAAAAGACAAGGACAATGACATTGAAGGCACGGTAAGTAACTGAACATTTTCATCTAGCTCAGGTTATGCAAATAAATAATGGGCGGTAGAGTGAAAGTTATGAATTGTGTGTGGGTAACATTCGGAATTTTTTCGAGTCCTTGGCATTCTTACCATAGTTATTCGCGTAGCAGAAAGTATCATTTAGAATGCATTCCCTGAACGTCTCACTAGCAAAGGGCAGCACATAAGGTCGACAGCCACAACGTTTAAAAATTGCTTCCGTCTGGCATGACAGCAAACAAGCAGCCTGCCGATAGTTGTTCAGGTTTACGTCATCCGAGATGAGGCAGTCCCGTTTGCGTTCAGACAGCTCAAGCACCTCAGTTGATGAGCTCTGCACGGTGGGTGAGACTTCAACAAAACTCTCGGATCTTGCAGTTATGGTCACAGATGCAGCTGTTTCTGTCACAAAATCTTTTGGATGATGAACGAGCACAATGAGTCCAGTGCTCATATTGCGCTCTGAGCCCTCGTTACCAGTAAACGTCAGGCCGCCATCCATGCCAAAAATGTTAGCGGCGAAGGGAACAAAGCTAGCATTGCGCGGATTATAGTTAAAGGAGCAGCAGGGACCAAGAAATGCCGTTGTGGGTATAAATGACAAATACTCGTCCGTCTGATTGCACGGAAATTCCGTGAAGCCCCAAAAGCAACGCTTCACAAAGTCCCCACAGCCCGGTCTGACAGACATCGCTGCCATCCACATGGTCACATTATTCAGACGGAGCACAGCATCCGTTGCCTTGTAACTCTCATCCGAAGGTGGCACAAAGCTCTGATCCGTAAATGCATTGAGAAACTCAAATCCAGCTGCTACTTCAGCTCTATCATACTCCGCTGGAATATTGCTGCAAAAGTAGTTAATCAAGCGTTAAGTGAAAAGAAAAAATATTCTTCTTTCTACTACAGCGTTTGAACGTAGCGATGGACACGTTCCGTATTGACTGCCTTGGGACTGCATATGGTGACGCCGGGAAATGCCACATCTGTGATGGACAGATCATTGGAGATGGTGTTTAGTATGGGATACGAATAGAACTTCAACCAGAGCAACAGTGTCAAAAAGATGCTCAGCAACAACAATTGCACCAACACCGATGACCAAATAAGTCTAAAAAATTATCAAAAAGTCTAAAAAAAAAATTGTTTTAGCCATTTTAGCTACCACCCACCTGGAAAGTCCTCGGGTACGATTGCGTCTTAGTAGCCACATGCCACTCACCTTCGTCCGTTCCGTATACTCCCAGAAGGTGTTGCCAATGGCCAATTTCAAGGGATGACTTTTCCAGAGCTGTAGCAATCGGTGCCTGCTGCTCGCCGTTGCGTTTCTTTTCGACATCCA
The DNA here is from genome assembly GCA_030179655.1 of Scaptomyza flava. Classification (NCBI taxonomy): domain Eukaryota; kingdom Metazoa; phylum Arthropoda; class Insecta; order Diptera; family Drosophilidae; genus Scaptomyza; species Scaptomyza flava. The sequence continues at coordinate 75,144,705 of JARNME010000404.1, read as the reverse complement.
CTTCACATTGTGGGCCATTTTTTGTTGTAAGCAATGGATGCCGCATGTCGCACACTTTTATAGGACAAAGGCCTTCGTTCTAATGACTGCTGCTGAAGTTGAAGTGCTAATTATGGGCTAATTGTCTACTTACTTTCTTGAGTTCTTGAACAAGTTTGTCACTTGTAGCGCATTAGTTTTAATTATAAGGTGCGAGATAGTTGGAGAGCCTAAGAGCCAATCAAGAATAACTTGTAAAGCCCACAGACTTGTTTGATAGACTGGTATTTCTGCAAGGGGTTGTCTATATCGAAAGTAGACTCAAACTTTTCATTGGTTTGGCTCAAAACTTAAACGATATTTAAGAGCACTCTATTCTTATGCTCTAAGCAATTGAAATCTGTGGCATGTCTAATTGGAAATTCAAATTAAATTCAAGCCGAAGCGATATAGCTGTATTTGATTTATTGTATTTACCTGGAACTGGTAACTAACAAACAAATCTAACTACTTGAACAAAAGCAAAGTTTTTTATGTACATATGTCTATCAGACCATTTTAACAATTTCCGCTTAATGAAGGTAGAGAGAAAGGCATTGCGAAGTTAACACAATAATTCCACTTGAGCAACTGATTCTTAAGTTCACTGCTTTATCGAACTGACTTGCAAGCATCTTTAACTTTCCCTATGCATGTGTCCATATAGCAGCTCCTTTTGCTTGCCTTACACATTTGCAGCTGCTGTTGTTGGGTATTAAAGTTTTCGCATGCACAAATCTGCAGCTCTTAAGCATTGGCAATAAAAATCAAAACTTGTGCGGGCAGCGACACCATAAAGCCGGCCATAAGTGGAAAATGAATGGAGACAAACTAAACGTTAGAAAAACAATTTATTCGATGCTACAAAAATGTTGTCAGCTGCAGATAAAGTGGTTTGAATTTGAGTTTGCGAACGTTTAAAAGGTATTAGTTGTTGGCTCTTTTGTAGTAATTAGCTAAGATTGAATTTTAATTAAACGCCATCTGCACTTCGAGTTCTTATAACTGAATTATTCCAATGCTAATCAACACTATTTAAAATCATAGCACACTTAGAGACACAAATGAGATATAATTAAATTATGTTAGGATTTTGCTTTCACATCGTCAATTCAGCGCCAACTTTAAACATGCACTGCACAGGAGGAGTAAGTTTTAATTTATTTGCCAACTACAGCAGAATTCTGAGAATGTGGCAAATATGGCTTTAGCTGTTTTTTGCGCGTGAAGCGTCAAGCATAAAAGTCTGAATCGAAAAATACGCACACACATACGATATATCTTACGCTGTATAAACAACCAAAGTGTCGAGCAATTTGTAAAACTTGTGGCTCTGATAATAGAGAATCACGTCGAGCTTGACTTTGAGCATAGCTGATTGAAACGTGTTTGGGGGTAGAGGGAACGATTCAACGATTCCACATCAACGTAAATTTTCAGACGGAGAGAACGCATTTTTCAGCAGCTAGAGCTTCAATAAATTTTGTAAATTATTCAACGCCCAGCAGGTTTGTGGCCGCCTACAGGTAGTCATACTTCTTCATAAGCATAGAGCTTACTGAAAATTACAAATTTGTAAGATGATCTTTTATATATACCCTATGAGCAGGAAATATTTAAAAACGATATAAGAAATGAATAAGTTATTAATACCATTTAACACGCTAGATAAAGATTTTCGATTAGTCAAAGACTTTCAAAATGAATCAAACAACCCTAAACAACACTACAGGGTATCTCTTATGGAAGCACTCTTATCTCTGTTTTATTCTAACTGCATTTATTTGCCTCTTTTCTTCGTGTCATAATGTTTGTTTGTCTGTTTGGCAAAAGTGCTTTTTTCCGATTTGCCAACAAACTTTTATTTTGCATGAAAAAATAATTTGAGCTTCAAATGTTTGCTTCGTTGGTTTGTCGGTTTGAAAGGGTTGTCATTTTTTTCCGTATGGAGAATATTCTGATGAAGTCCCAGCGTGTTGCCACAAAGTGGTGACACGGCCACCAAAAAGCTTTGACAGTTGCAAAAGTTTTTAGCTGCCGTTTGACAGAAGTTGCAAGAGCATAGCATAGAATTTTTCAGGTTTCCATTGAGTTTTTCAGCTTTTGTTTCAATAGCAAAAATTTTCGCAATTAGTAAGTTGGCAATACTTTACCAAGGTGGTAAGGCCATTTTAAAAGTGAAATTTTGCTGTTTTCAAAATGGAAACAATTCGCTTGAAAGTTTTTTAATATATGAGGTGGTCTTATATATATGTATTTAAAGTGCTAAATAATACTATTGCTTAAAAATATTGCTTTAAAACCACCCAAAATATTCTTCGTGAAAAAATGTTTCAGCTTGACAAAGAAAAGTTTGTGCTTAATTTCAAAAGTATGAAAATGATTAGAATAGTTTTCTTTATGGCTAGCTTATTTTAGTTATGCAAACTTGTAACAACAAGTTTTAAATGCTACCACAAGCTTCAGAGCATGACAATGAAAAGTTATCAAAAGTTAAATAGGAGTCAGCTGACAACATTTTCCTTTCATTCAACTCAACTCAAGTGCCTGGAGAAATATATCTTTGAACTGCTGTTTCCACTAACACTTGAGTCGTATTTACTTTAACTGTGATTAACGCTTAATGATATACTAACAAAAAAAATATAAGTTGCCAGCTGACAATCAGGCATATCAATCAATCAATCAATGAATTTACTTATGAGTGAGTCAACAAACATGGCCAACTGCAATCATTTGGCGGTTATTATGGTTATTTGGACAGCACTTAAAAATGTCTTACAACGCCATCGGCATCAATAACAATCCGTATGCCAACCGAATCCAATATTTGCAAACACTTTGAAATGTGAAAGCCAAAATGAGTCCAGCTCATACCAATTGTTGGCTAGGTCTTATTATATAATCCATAGACACTGGCCATAATCGTAAAATAAATTTTAAAAAATAATTCACTTTATATATACATACATATTCCACACAGACACTTGCAATCCTATCGCAGGCTGCACTTCAAACTTAAGTATTGCTTGGATATTGCCTGGAAATCGTTGGGCAACGGCCCAAAGGACGAGAAGCAAAAATAATGCCCATTGCAATCGCCAAGGAGTACTGTGTGCGTGCTGCATTCTGTTGCAAGTGAAGCATTAAGGATGTATGGATGTACGCAAGACAGCATAGCGACAGGCGCACCACAGATTTACTAAGGCAGCAGGGGAAAAAAAGGCATAAAGATGGCGAGGGGTCAATAGCAATGGCGAGTCAGCTTTGGAGATTCGCGGCTTTGCGTTGAGTCAGCAAAAATAGTTGCCAACCACACACACAGAGGGTAGAGAGGTAGAGAGACTAAAACATAAACTACACACATGCAAGCCAGAGGATTTGCTTAAAACTTTCATGGCGAAACACAAATACTCGCACATATAGAAAAATGTCTGACCTTAAAGTGGAAGACAAGTGGCCATAAACTTGCTGTTAACAGTAAGAAAGTTTGGCATTATATTTGTAAATTAAGCATTTAAAACACATTTCCTTAGTAGATACTTTAGTAAAAATACCGCAAAACTAAGCTTCCATTTGGCTCTAATAAGTATGCTATGAAAAGTTTTCCGAAAACTATTCGACATTGATGTCTTATTTCAGTTGAATGCTACTTAAGTTGAAATAATAATTACAAATATAAAAGCAAACAATATTTAGATTTTTACATAGACTTCGTTCTGCCTTCTAAAAGATTTTATTGAAATAAATGTTTAAAATTAAATGGTCTTCGCATGGCTTAATGCGACTTAAAGCTGACTTAAGCCAAGAGTTATTCTAAACCTTTTGAATGGATACCGACATATATGCATATGTACGAAAAACCATTGAACATTTGAGCGGGGAAGAGGGGGTGGTTCAGAACTTGGCTATTGGCCCATTTGCGAACTAAAGTTGAAAATCAATTTCGTGGAATGCTGAAAGCTGAAGACAAATAACTTTTGTTTAGTTGTCGTTGGCGTGCCTTACAAATGTTTATTTTTGTTTGCGCTTTATTTTTATTTTTTTAAGTGATACCCTGCTGAATAAAGTAACATATGCGCGTATTGTGTGACACTTTTGCATTTTGGAGAAGCAAATTGATTTTTAATGGCTTAATGCTTCATGAGTTCCCCAGAAGGGTTTATTGCAAAATATTGAAATGACTTTCGGTCCAATAAGCATTCAAAAATCACTTTTAAATGTCTTTAGGCCCACTATCACTGCTCAGGCTGTGCATATGTGCAAAAGACTTAAATTTCATTTCAATTTGCTTGTTGTGTTTGCTTATCGAGTTTGTTCGAATTGAATAAGTGCCGACCCCTGAGGCTTCCACGGAAATCTCATTAATGTCCAATAAAGCGATAATGGTATAAGGTGGCAAATGCGGTTAACTAATTACGTTTCTTTTTACTGCCTCATTTTGGCTGTGGATAAACTTTGATGGACAAACAAAAATAACTAAATGAAACTTTTAAAAATGGTTAAGCAAATTAATGCACTGCATAAGTCGTTAAAGTTGAATCTGTAAAATGATAATAAATCAAACAACCAAAAATATTAAAAAATGTGTTCTTGTTTATTTAATGGGAAACATTTATTTAAATTCTCTCGCTATCATTTATGCTTACGCTGTTTAAAAATCGTTTTAAACATATGTTAAGTAAAGGTTATTATACGTTTTCATTATGAATGGCTGTATGGCTTCACCATATTTTGGAGGACATTACAGGTCACCATCTGCTGCTCAGACTTTAAGTTCAACAGCCCGCTGTGCGTCTCTGTGCGGTTAAATAAAATGCGTGGCAAGCAAGCTGGTTGCAACCTCAGCTGGTTGTAATTGTTGGTTGGTTGCTGTTTTCGTTGTTATTGTGTCTGTCATTAAACTAACGTTCTTTGCATTTAAGCCAGCTCTTTATTCTCTTTTGTTAAGCCTATTAAGTGTGCACCTCTCCAGGTGTCAACTGGCAGACTCTTACAGACAATGACAAGGGACAAGGACAACTAAGAAACCTGTCAATTTGTTTTTCAATCTAAGCCGACAGAGAACAACATTTTAAGATGGAATTTTCCTCAAATTTCCCTTTTGACTAATGAATCTGCATTCATAATTACTTCGAAGGGAATTTGATTAAAATGTTTGTCCATTAAATTTCTGTTTTAATGTTTGCTTCTCGTTGCCTTATCCTAGCTTAACAGCAATCTATAAAGCTGTTTTGCCTTTTCTTTTCCATATAAACATTTAGGGTATTTTTGGTCAAATTAAATTTATCGCTGACACTTTCTTTTTATGGAAACAGACATATTTTTATGCAAGAAATTTGCATTGTTATCGTTATTTAATGGCTAATAAAATAAATAAATAGGCAGGCTAGCTGAAAAAGGGAGCACAAATATTTTTAAATGTATTCTTAAAATTAAATTTATCCTAAATTTGAACAAAACAAACTTTAAAGCGAAAATAATAGCAAAAAGTCAAATGTAAATGTGTTTAAGGTGTGTTCAAGAATTTTAAACAATGTCATGTAATATAACTAAAGACTTTAAGAAACATAAAAAAAAAAACAAGTGGAAACGTTGCAGTCGGACGCAACCGACTGCGGTATACTCGATACCAGTATTAAAAATTTTGATGCCCATCCATGTGGGATGTCAATTGCTATCTTCATACCAAATTTGGTGACTCTAGCTCGAAGTTTGTATAAAGTGGGGAAAGGGGGGCTGGGGGCGGTATGGGTGGAATTGCATCCAAATTTTTGATGCAGATCTTTGTGGAATGTCAATTGCTGTCTTCATAACAAATTTGGTGGTGTAAAAGTGGGGAAAGGGGGGCTGGGGGCGGTATGGTTGGGCGTGGCATACAAATTTTTGGTGCAGATCTATGTGGGATGTCAATTGCTATCTTCATACCAAATTTGGTGACTCTAGCTCGAAGTTTATATAAAGTGGGGAAATGGGGGCTGGGGGCGGTATGTTTGGGCGTGGCATCCAAATTTTTGCGGCAGATCCTTGTGGAATGTCAAATGCTACCTTTATACCAAATTTGGTGACTCTAGCTCAAAGTTTGTATAAGGTGGGGAGGGGGTCGCGACATATCTCCGACGACATATCTCCGCCGTTTCACAAACGACATATCTCCGCTCGGAGATATGACATTTTGGGACGACATATCTCCGAGCGAAGATATGTCGTTTTTTTCTTGGCGGAGATATGTCGTTTCAAAACGTCATATCTCCGAGCGGAGATATGTCGCTACAAAACGAGCGGAGATATGTCGTTTCTTAGCGACATATCTCCGCGCAGCAATTTTGAGGAAATTATGTCGATACACCAACGAAAAATACAAATAACTACTAAGTTAAGGACGCAGGGAAAAATTTTTTTTCGAAAAAATCGCGCGATTTTTTTGAAAAAAAATTTTTCCCTGCGGCGCTTTCAGGCGTTACTATCTTAATAAGAGTCCGCAGCGGCGGCTAGTTATAGTAAATATTAATTAATTAATACTTCTTATAGTATCAAGTTGGTGTTTCGATAATTTTGCTTAAAAAAGCTGCGCGGCGATATGACGTTTTGAAACGACATATCTCCGCCGTTCAACAAACGACATATCTCCGCTCGGAGATATGACGTTTTGAGACGACATATCTCCGAGCGGAGATATGACGTTTTTTTCTTGGCGGAGATATGTCGTTTCTTAGCGTCATATTTCCGAGCGGAGATATGTCGTCTCAAAACGTCATATCTCCGCCGCAAAAAACACGACATATCTCCGCCAGCAAAATGTACTGGGCGGAGATATCGTCGCAGATATGACGCTATGCCGGTGGGGAGAGGGGGGCTATGGGGCTGGGGGCGGTATGGTTGGGCGTGGCATCCAAATTTTTGCTGCAGATCCTTGTGGAATGTCAAATGCTACCTTCATACCAAATTTGGTGACTCTAGCTCGAAGCATGTAAAAGGTGGTGAAAGGGGGGCTATGGGGCTTGGGGCGGTATGGGTGGGCGTGGCATTCAAATTTTTACTGCCGATCCATGTGGGATGTCAATTGCTCTCTTCATACCAAATTTGGTGACTCTAGCTCGAAGTTTGTATAAAGTGGGGAAATGGGGGCTGGGGGCGGTATGTTTGGGCGTGGCATCCAAATTTTTGCTGCAGATCCTTGTGGAATGTCAAATGCTACCTTCATACCAAATTTGGTGACTCTAGCTCAAAGTTTGTATAAGGTGGGAAAAGGGGGGCGGAATGGATGGGCTAGGCTCCAAACCTTTGATGCAGATTGTTGGGGGTCGTTGCCAGCTATCTTCCTACCAAATTTGGTGGCTCTAGCTCCACTACTCTGGAATATACACGCATTCCCGTTTTTGACGAAGCGTTGGGGCAGATGGGGGTGGCTAGGGCGGTATTGGTGGGCGTGGCATCCAAACTTTTGATGCAGTTTTTGGGGGGTCATCATCATCTATCTTGGCACCAAATTTGGTGACTCTAGCTAAAAAACTGTGGGAGATATAGGCTTTTCTGATTTCTAAATGCGGGGGGGCTGGGGGCGGGATGGGTGGGCGTGGCTCCAAAACTTTGATGCAGTTCTTTTGGGGTCGTTACCAGCTATCTTCCTACCAAATTTGGTGGCTCTAGCTCCACAACTCTGGAAGATACACGCATTCCCGTTTTTTTCGAAGCGTTGGGGCATCTGGGGGCGGCTAGGGCGGTATTGGTGGGCGTGGCATCCAAACTTTTGGTGCAGTTTTTGGGGGGTCATCATCAGCTAAATTGGCACCAAATTTGGTGGCTCTAGCTCAAAAACTGTGGGAGATATAGGCTTTTTTGACTTTAAAATGCGGGGGTCTGGGGGCGGAATGGGGGGGCGTGGCTCCAAAATTTTTGATGCAGTTTTTTGGGGGTTGCTAGTAGCTATCTTCTTACCAAATTTGGTAGTTCTAGCTGTAAGGGTGTGTGAAATATGCGGATTTATCGTTTTTGAGTTATCGAATTTATCGATTTGCCAGCCCCCCAGTTATCGTAGAACCCCAATATTGACACTTTAATTTACTATCCCATAGATAAAGAGAATTGGAAAGTTTCAAGTCCCTAGCTTGAAGGGTGTGGAAAAAACTTGCACACATACGGACGGACAGACGGACAGACACCATGACGGACATTGCACAAAACCAATATACTCTTTACCTTCGGTATCGAGTATAATTATCTTTGTTTGCGTCTGAGATACGCTTGGGAACACATTTATCAAAAATGTTTTCACACTCTTGAAATAATATTAAATGCGAACTTATATTCAAATGTTTATGTTTGCAAACACTACAAACATATATTTATTCAATCAGTTTTATAGTTGTTTAAGTGAAAGCCGCAAGCATTTGTAGGATTTTCTTAATCAAACCGAAACGTATTTCAATTAAATTTCCGACTCAAAGGTTGTAATTTATTTGAACACCAAACAAAAAGCTAAAAGTCAATTTATCAACACACACACACACACACACACTTATCAAACAAACATACATCAAAGCTAACATTTAACTCATAAATATCAAGCGCCATACTTCAACTCATTCAATCATTCCAATCGTTCTTAAACTATCAAGAAGCAAAATACAGCTTAAAGCCGGAAAACGACACAATAAGGCCAAAATGATTATTGTTTTTACATGCAAGTGGCTGTTGACCATATTAAAGTATGTGCGCTTAACAGGCCAGAAACAAAATACGTATCTCCTTAGCTACTAACACGTCCTGTTGCTGTTGCTCTTTATGGCCCTGTCAATGAGTTGCGCCAATTAACAAAACCGGGAACATTATGAAAGTGGAGAGCAGTAGTATCGAGATGAGCCAAGTCCTGTCCAAAATAATGACACAAAAATAAATGGCTTGCGTGTGTACCACACACATATAATAAGAAATACAAATACATACAGGATAAAAGTTTCCCTAAAAGGACTCAGCTCATATTCATGCCGCCACGCTAAAGTATTCGACAAGGACATGTACATAATGAGGAATTATGAATGCTCAAGCAGCGTTAGCGACATATAAAAAACCTTTCTGTATAAAGATGTCAACTTGGTTCTAGTGGCGCGGATCGCCACACTAATTGTTAGTTATAGTACCTATGACGTTAAGCAGCCGACTAAAAAGCCTCCTCGGAATTTGATAAATCACTTTGGGCCACTTGAGAGCAGCGTATGTTGCACGAAACTTTTGCCTAAGCCACGTTCAGAACTTGATAATCCGATTACCCCACGAGCCAAAAGATCTCTCTCTCTCTCTCTCTCTCTCTCTTCTTCACACATGCTTATGTACTATGTGTCTATGTAGGATTATATACATACGTACAGCCACAGTTTGCTATTAATCGCACATTGTTGCTTCTCTCTTTGTTTGACTTTGCTCGACTCATTTGCATATGTAAAGAATCCATTACATGTTGTCCTTAGCTCTTGGGCCTGTGATTGTATGTATAGGCCATAATTAACACTTGCTTTGGGTTTGGTCAACAAATTTGTGCCCACAACAGCGACACACACACATACAGTATGGGTATTAATACTATTCCATGCTGTTTAATACGCCTAATATAACAATATGTGCTGGTTAAGTAATGAATTTTGTAATAAGTATTTAGGCAGATAGGTTTAAATAAGCACTAGGCAATTAGACGCTGAATTGTTTGATGATATTGTCATTGAAGTATTTATTTCACTTAATATCTTGTTTGCATCGTTAGCACCATGATAAAAACCTAGTTTTCTGTAGAAAATATTAACTTCTTTAAACTTACCTGACATAGCCTTAAAACTGATAGCATTTTGTCCTTTGGACACTAAGCATATTGACCAGTAAAATCTCTGTTACTTTTGGATTATAAAAGTTTCATTTTCTAGCTTAAAAGGCTGTCAACAAAAATCGACCTGTCCATAAAGTAATACAGAGGCTAAAATCACCTAATTAATATGTGTATTTATGATAATTATGTTTCAACAGCGAAAATTGCAGCTTCATAAGCTACGTAGTTAACTAGCGCAAAAGTCAAAAAGTCACATCGAAAATATAAGCTTATTATTATTATTAACTAAAACTTCTGACAATGGTCAGCACGGACAAATGGAATGGGGTGGGAAGGAGAATTTGCCATTCGGCACAAACAAAATTTGTGGTCGGAGCGGGTTCTCGCAACTTCACAAAGCAATCAGTTAGATGTGGGCATAACAGAACCTTAGAAATTATTTGCATAGATGGTCGTATTCTATTTACATGATGACTCAGTACTCTGTCTATCTATATCTCTCTCTGACCCAGTTTTGTGTGGCATGCTGCAGGCAATTAACATACGCATTACACACTACTAAAACCTGTGGCCCTAAAATTGCTTGAAAAATGTTTTATGTCCAAATGAAACATGACAAACTGCATGCAAATGGCAGACAGATAGGTTGGCGCAGGATGAGGCTCCTACTGATTTAGTAAAGGTCCAATAGGTTACAAACCAGTCATTTTGTTTAATAGACATGCCAGCATGGCGGGGAAGGCAGTTCCAATGTGCGTGTGCCGATTAGACACTTTGACTTTCAGCATTTATTGCATGCCAATAACTTTTGTCTAGGCACAAAGGCGTGCTGGCATTTTTACTCCATGCGTGTGTGCGTGTGTGAATTTGTGGTCTCCCTGCCAATGACTAAAGTACCTGCAATATTTTGCAATTTACATACATGAAAATTGTACATTCTAGTCAAAATACTAACAACAACGGCAGGTAAAATTCTTTTGTGAATGGCAGCTTGTAATGTATTTTCGTGTTTTTTTGCCTTTCAATTCTGAGTATTTGTGGTTTTTCTGCAGGTTTTTGCTTGTTTGTAAATGCAAATTGAACGTGTTATATTAAATTTCTGAGTTATTGGCAACACTTGACTTGCCTTGCCTTGCCTATAGGGCAATCCTATTATCTTGTTTATTGGCTTGTGGCATATTTGTTTCTCTCTTGTTGCAGTTTACATTTTACAATTGATTGAACTTTAATTAAATATATCGTTTTTATTCAACCTTGTATGTTGACTTTAGCAAAGATTTTCTGTCTAGGGTTTGCTGAAAGCATCCGACTAAATTCGCTTAGCATAACCATATTTGACTGGAAGATTATAGCTGTGGATAAATAGTTGAAAAAGAAAACATTTCGAATATTTTCTTAATTTTATTTGAATTACATTTAATGATTTTTTGACACATAAACGCCTTTAAATTAAATATTTATTATTCTTACTTACATTTAAAGATGAAAGTTTAACTTGTTTTCGTGTGCTTACATTTTTGTCTTATTTACTAAAGGAATAAGAAGCATAGTTCTCTTTCTTCCAATATTTTAAAACATATCCAAGGTTAACTCATCAAAAATATAGCATCAATTTTAGTATCGTTTACGCTCGTCGTAGCGTTTGATTAAACTGAAAATATATGGATAACTTTCAATGTATATTAAACCAAAAAATACACTGTGATCTCTGATGCTGGAGGACAAATAACCGAAGTGTGAACACTTAAGTGAAAAGCATTTATTGTTAGTGCATTAAACATTTAACTTACCTGTATAACATCAAGAGAAATTTAACTAAAATTATTTTCCTTTGCGTTTTATTTTTTATTTACATATACATAGTAATTTGTGTTTGCATTATAATGGAATAAGCTTTTAAACCAAACGATGGTTTGATTTTTTATTGAAGTTTAATTCCAGCTACTATATTGGAAATAATATTATTGTGGCTGACTAAAATCTTCATACTTTATATGTTAAAAATGCATTTTTAAGTTCATTTAATATAGCATATTAAACACTGATTTAAAGCAACATTAACTAAGCGTTCATTAATTTGCTTTACTCATTTTTTATTTACATTTGAAAGCGCTCCATCGGGAATCTAATTCTTATTTATAGCTTTTGATATTTTGCCACTAAACACGTTTACAATTAGCAGGAATAATTAGGAATATTTTAATTGCAAATATATGGCTCTTAATTGCATACATATATTTAGTTAAATCTATGACTTAATTTACCACATCACATTTAGGTACCCAGAGAAGCTAAAGAGTGTTTTATTAAAGTTATAACACTTGCTATGAAATTCGCAGACTAGTTATAAGTAGATAATACACTTAAAATTTGTTTGATTTTATTAAAATTTCGCTCGCAATTCAGCATTTAAATTTGAATTTCTTCTACAAGTCGAGGTCCTTAATTTTAGTTTACATATTCAGTTCACGCACGTTGACAACTCATAGAAGCTTAAAGCTCAGTGTGAACGTGCGCAAAGCTTCTTACACATAAGATGCACTGTACAGTCAACACAAGCAGTGGTCGCTCGTTAAATAGATCGAGGAAAGTTTTAAGTTTGCGCGGTTAAAAAGTATTAAACACCAAATATTTTGAACATTATTAATATTTTTCCTAAAAATACAATACTATGTTATTATAAAAACTTTTATAGTTTCAACTAACCAGCGACCACTGTACATCATACATCTAAGTGCTTCAATGTGCAGCCTAGATTCAAAACTCAACTCATGTCTCTCTACATAGAAAACAGCTTTTGGGATTGTGGCATCAACGGAAACACCCACAAACTGTTTTGGCTTATACCAAGAGGACCAAACTAGTTATGTACACTACACCATTTGCAGGCTTAGAACCAATCGAAATTTACATGGACAGCCAACTGCCAATTCCAGTTACCCGACCAGACTTACACACACCAAATTGTAAAGCGCTGAGAGCCATCAGAATGTGTTGGGTCATAGTGATGATGGTGGGTGGAGAACAGTACAACAATTACTGCCAATTATAATGATGGCCAGAGTGTGGTTGTGCTTGTGTGTGTGTGTGTCTGTTTTTGGAGTGCAGTTGAGTGTTACGACATTGAGATCAATAGTTTAGAGCTGCTCATCGGCCTGTTGTTGTGCCACTGAACCCTCCTCCAGCAGCTCCACAATCAGTGTGCCTCACCTTTTCTCATTGACGATGGAGGCTCGTCCGATGCCGCTCACATTGTGGGAATGCCACTTGCCGCTGCCCGCATGCTGCAGCGGCATCGAATCTTGACGATGAAAACTTCCAGCCCGTACGCTAGCTCCAACTGCACCTCTAGCCCCATGGTTGTTGTTCGTGTGCAACGAGGGACGATGGGCGGCAGCGCCACCACCCGCACCCACATAGGTAGAACGACGCATTGAGGTGACGCTAGTGTCCATGACGCCCGTTGCGGTCGAGTGTTGCCGTAGGTGCGGCTGCCGCTTGACGCAAATGCAGCATAGATAACGGTTGAAATGCTGCCGAAATACGCCGGACACACAATATAGTGCCACAGGATTAACGCACGAATTCAAGAAGCTGAAAAATTGAAAAACGAACAAAAAACCGTTAATCAGAGATAGTTAAAAGGTAATTTGTGGATAGTGAAATTTGGGCTGCGCTAATTGCTGTTATTGTGCATCTGATAAAATGACAGGTCGATTATCGGGGGTTAAGGTACATTTATGAATCATTAGTTATGAAGCTTGTCCCTTTTCTATACACAAAATTGATTTAGGAACACAAACATGCAGCAAAAATGTTTGGAATATAAATTTATTTGTATTTGTTTATTTGTATTCAATTTGACTACTCAAAGAAGGTAATTGAATTGAATTCCGTACAATTTGTGCTCAAAACCATGAAAGGGTTCAAGGGATCAACCCTTTTTTATCCCCCTATTTTTTATATTGAAAGGCCACAAACGAGGTGCTCAATTTTAAAAACGCTTCGAGCAGCAAAAATACAAAATTGATAACTTGCCGCAATCATTTCGATTTGCCTAAATTACCAAAACAGTTTTTAGTTTTTGTTCCTATTTTTGTTTTTATTGTTCAACCCCTTTTGGCATTAGTATGCAAGGGTTTCTCAGCTTAACTGACGTCACAAATTAAGTAACCAAAACTGCTGACAAATTTTTCTGTGAATTTCACTGCCCTAAGTAACGCCCCACTGAAGAGGTGGAAACTGTCAACAAACGAAAATTTACTACTGTTTGGAGCACAAGAGCAAAGAAATAAAGATTCAGAGGTAAATGAGTAAACTATGTTGAGCGGGGTAAAAATTTAAACTTTTTCAATTAAAAGCCAGAAAAGAGACAAATCTTCAACAAACCATTAACTTTATACCCTTACACATAAAAATTTACTTTGGACAGACAGTAACTTGGCCAAAACTTAATAGATTTTTAAAAGCGACGACTTTTTGCAACAGACTTAATCTTTAGAAAAAAAACTACATTTAATTATATAAGCATGATTTCAACACTCTGTAAAACAAATCTATAACACCACACTGCAGAGTATAATTATGCCACTAGACACCGCCCAAAGCAGTGCAGCGAAAAGTGAATGCAACAAGAACTTGTAAACTTTTCATATGAAGCAAGAATTTCAAACAGTTTTCGCCTTCAGGCAAGAAATCAAATCGAAAAACTGTGCTGAGCTCCTGTTGTCGGTGTTAAAATATCCTCGAGCCGGCTTACCTTGTACAAAATCCCACGATGCGAATTACGTGCCAGAAGTCATCGAAATCATCCTCGGCGGTGGGATAGAAATGGTACCACAACTCAAATAGATGATATGGAAAAAAGCAAATGAAGAACACTGTCCGTGGCAATTAGTATGCGATTGGAGTGAACGGGAAGGATATTCACTCTTATAGTGCAGTACTTACCCACTACAAAGGCCACAACCATGCGTGCCACATGACGACGAGCACGAGCCTGACTGCGACTTTGAATGCTCAGCTGCTCACCGGGCATATCCCGAGCACTGATGTGTAGCCGTTTGGCCATCATAATGTAGAGGACGCCAATGATGGACAGTGGCACAATATAATATATCGATGCCTTGGCAACAACCATATATCTGCAACAAAAAACAAAACACAAACACTTAAGCACATGCTCATAGGCAGATGGCTGCTGCTGCTTAGCCTAGTTGATGTGAGAAGCTAAAAAGCATGCTCAGACTCATTTTAAGTGCTAGGATTAATTGTGAAAAATAGTGCGTATCGGGCAAACTGACAGCATCAGCTTTATTAATCACAGCTTATAGCAAATTTGTCAAAAGTCTGACCATTACTTTGGGTATAAACCCATTCCATTGATGTCTACTACCAGCAAAATTAAGTTTGAACTGCTTTAGCGACTGAGCGAACAATTATAAATAACACTTTCATTATTTTAAGCAAGTGTAATTGAAATTAATTTCTCATTTATTTGAATTCGTTATTAATGTCAGTGCTTTAGCTTGTATTTAAACAGTAACTTGTAATAAAATATAAAGATGGTGAAAATACAATTTAAAGCTAAAAGAAAATTAATTTTTTTTTATTGATTTTTTACTTTCATAACATTGGATAATTTATTAATCAATAAGCTTGGTAAATGGCTTACTTTTTTTTTTGATTGCCCAACTTCCAGCTGCAAGCAGCTTTCAAAGGATTACTCGGGGATTGTGAGAAGTGCAGAGTTACAATAAAAATCATTTACAATTGCAAAAGCTCTATAAATAACTTTGGCAGACCGTGAACAAATTGCATTCATTGTTTTCATTAAACCAATTCAAGTGTGTAAACAAATGAAATATTTTAAATCAGCTCGTAAATGTCAAGCTCGTCGATGAACGAATTCTCGATTCACTGTTGCAGAAATCAATATACATTTAATCCGCCAATCAGTTGTGGACAAATGAGCTAATTGACTGAAAAGTTTTTTCTTTTAGAAGATTATGCTACTTTAATTAACATCTTTAATTAGCTCGACTAATGAGCAAAGAAGATTAAAATATAACTTTTACCTAACTAATCGATTTACACAACTTAGTACATTCTCAGACTTACGACTTGATGATTGACAAGGATACTTCATTAACATTTTAAATGTTAATGTTGAGCGCATTATCCAAAATAACGACACGTTTAAGATATATATAACAGTTTGTTAGACTATTAAAATGCCTGTAGAAAGAAGACATTTACAATAAATCATGAAACGTGTCACAATTTGATGAGTAATGAATACTTGCTCGTAAACATAAAAGCCAAGTCAACGAAAATTAAATTTCATTTTTATGTTGTGGTATTTTTTATTTAATATGAGAACAAGTAGTAAAAGAGCTTTTTATGCCTTGGCTATAAAAAAAATTAGCGACCAGTTCGCTTAAGCTGTGCAAATTACAGTACATGGACGTATTAACACATACACACCAACGGACAGGCAGTTGGTGGCAAATTATGTGGCAACAGCTGCCGTTGTCCGTCATGAAAGGATTTTCAACTCATGGCAACAGGCGAACAGATGGACACAGAAAGTCAAGCGGGAACGAAGGCAAGGACAAAAAGATAAACTAAAACCCAAGTGTGGAATTGTATTAAAGTTTCTTATCAGCAAAAGAGAGAAATTCACACCAAGCGCAGCATATGGCCTACAAGCCTGGAAGACTTCATTAAGCCAAAGCGTCTGGGTACTTACTGAAGATTTTAAATAAATTTATATTTTATAGTCGTTTATTTTCCTTTATTTTTTTGCAAAATGTTGTTTGGTTAAATAATTTAAATGTTGTTTGTTCGATAAGCCAACTCAATTTGACGACACATAAAAACACGTGTCAAATTGAAAATGATGTCTGTCTATCTTGTAAATATTTTAAAGGCAACAGGATTAAAAGACACGTCAGTTAGCCAGCGAATTTTCAAATTTACTTGTCAGAAAAACAATAAATATTTTAAAAGCAATTTTTTTATATTTCTTATAAATTTTGCTTCTGAAAAAGTATAAGCAAATCAAAAGTGCAGCAAGTCAGGATACAACAAATGATAACCGACTTACATTAATTAAACCAAAACGTTGTTTAAGATTTAGCGAAATCAGACATTTTGTGATTTTCTATAGCAAAACTTGTTAGTTGCTTGAGCACTAATCTTTTTAGGACACACACTTAAAAATAAATAAAACCGAATGAGGCGCAAAAATAATACAACTTAACGTTGCCAATCAGTTGACGGTCTTAGCCAACGCAACCACTTACTTTGCATAAATCTTATTACGAAATGGAGAGCACACTTCAATGGTTATGTTGCCTTTGGACGTGGTGAGCGTATATCCCTGAATATCGGAGACAACGAACGATGGCATGCCCAGCATTATGGCAAATACCCAGATAATCACGGCCGTAAAAACAGTCAGCGGCTTTGTCTGTAAGTGTGATGGGGGTGTGAATAAGAAAAGAAAATTGCTAAAGTATGCTTAATGGAAAAGCATTTAATGAACTTGCTGACTCACCTGAAGTTTGCGCAATGGATTAACAATGGCGCAATATCGTTCACCGGAGAGTGCGGTCAATGTAAACACTGAGACACCAATGGAAATGTCCTTGAAGAACTCGGTTATGCGACACATGTTACGCTCAAAGGGCCAACTCTCCTGAGTATAAACAATTGTTGCCACTGGCACACAAACCAATATAACCAGTAAATCAGCCAATGCCAGTGAGAGTATATAACTGTAAAAGGAGACACAAATGGGAGTTTTAAAGTTTAAAATAATTATTAAAATAGTTTTAAATCTATATTGCAATCTAATGATATATTAAGTGAAAAATAAATCTATACTTCACTAACTTTATTACAATATTTGCCTTTTCTGACCACTCAAAAAAGTTAGCACTGTAAAAAGGTTGACATCGAACACATGAACAAAGCTATCAGACTTTGCCAGGCTATGTTGCGCCTTTGCAAAGCGTAATTTGAAGATTTAAAATATAACACGAGCTCATAAAATTCCACGATATCAACTTCAACTTTTGTGAAAGTGATAAAAAAGGGGTAAAATTTATTGAGCTTACAAGCAGTTAAATGTATCAAATTTGCTGCATGGCTGCACTGGAATTGAAATTGGAATTGTTATTGTTATCGTTATCGGAATGGCAACGGGTAAGCACAACGGTTAGCGGCATTGTTACTGTTATCCAGTTGCTGTGCCTTATTGTGCACTCATTCGGAAAGCACACTTTGATTTCAAGCGCTTCTTGTTGCAGTGATTTTTTTTCATCATTTCTTTTGTGTCTTCTTTGGACATTTTAAAGTGCTTCTCTTGATATGGGTCAGTGTAAACACAAACACCATTCGCACACTCCCTAATGTAAGATATTTATATAGTATGTATTTATATATAGAAAAATGTTGTCTGCTATAAAATGATACCGAGTATAATTTCAAAAGAACCCGAAACTTGATTGTGCTGCAGTTAAAAGGCAAATGCTGCCAAATTTCTTTGGCATTGAGATGCCTTACCCTTTTTCGAGGTGCCCAACAAAAATACTTTTTAGCCCTCATGAGCATTATAATGACCCTCAAATTACCAGTTATTAAACAAGTCACTCGATTGACGCTTGTCTAGACATGCCGGGCGCACAATCAGACATAAAACTTTCCTTCACTGATTGAGACCAAATTACACCTCAAAACTTTCAATGCAATCACAGTCAATTGGTACCTGAACAGGAACGCAACATGCAGCATTTTCTATTCATTATAGTAAAATATAAATTGCATAGCAGTCATATTTATTGAGATTTGCTTGTGATTTGTTATAGTGTTTAGAGCTAAAACTTTTGTCAACGGCTGCGTTGGCAAAAAATTAAATTTGAATCTCTCATCTTATTTGAATATCTTACACAAGAGACAAGCCGCATTTTCTAACATAGTTCCTAGTTGTAAGTTTTTGAACAACTTTTGGCAACTTAATAAACATTTGCATTTGATTGAAATCAAAATGAGTCGACATCTGTTCCAGTCCAATACCAACAGTTAAGCCAGTAGAGCAAAAGGATCTGTTGTCATGCAAGCGACATCCGCTGGCTACTGAATATGTATTTTGTGTGGAAACGTTTAAACACGTATCGGATTTTCCTGACACGCATTAACCATACGCCATGTGGCACCAACAGAAAAGTAATAATGTTTTTCTCGTGTTGTTGTCAAAGTAAAGTTAAACTTGTTAAAGTTGCTTTAATTTGTTGAAATATAAAATCAAGCATTAACAGCTAATTAAAACTCCTCAATATTTGCATTTTAATTACTTTCAAGCCTTTTCCTTTTTTGAATCTTCAACTTTGAACATGCTAATTGGTATTCCGGATCAAAAAAAAACAGCACCTGCTGCTAAAGTTAAAGAATAATTTCTTAAGAACTTTTAAATTTGATTTCCCAGTTTGACAGATGTTTGTTTATTTTTATTTTTTATTTTTTTTTTTTTTTGCCAAAGTAAACTGAGATTCTTTATCAAAGGGGCTATAAAATCAGAGATGAGGCTCATAACTCAGCGCGTCATGAATGTTAAGTGGCAATTCTATTCTTATTTTTGTCTATTTTTCGCCCACACGCAGCGCTTATATAGGCCAAAAAATATTAATATTGAGTGTATGATGCGATGATTATATACACATGGCGTTAGCTGCATATAGTATATCAAAGCTAGAAAAAGAGGTGGAGGATTCACATATCTCTTACGTGTTGGGTATGTTGCGCATGGAGCGATGACGAAAAAATATGATGACCAATGTGCCATTGCCCAAAACGCCGACAATAAAGATGAGCGTATATAGCACGGTGACAATATATGTCTCGGGGCGATCCAAGACATTCACATACAGTGGATACTCCTCGGCACTAACATTGAGAATGGATGATGCCGATGATGTTGCTCCTGTCGAAATATCCAGCTGACTTGAATTGCTTAGCTGGCTTACATTTAAGCCAGCTGCTGTTGCCGCCGCTGTTGCTGCTGCATTTGATTCTAAAGGCGCATAGGCAAAGCTTGCCGCAAGCGTCTGGCCTATATCCATTAGCGCCGCGTACATGTTTAACGAAGCGACGCCAGTCAGATTGAAGAGTTCTGTCAATTTTTGAGTGCGCTGCGTGTTTTACCGTTTTATGTGTGCTCGTTTGGGCCGCATCCGTTTCCTTTACGGTCGACGTTTTTGCTCTTCCACGTTTTTGCACTCCTCGTTTAAGTCTTCTATTTATTTATTTTTTTCAGTTTATGGCATTTAGGTTTTTAGCAGTGTGGGTGTTGCTGTTGCCCGTTTTTGTTGTTGCTGTTGGTCGTCGTGTTGTTGCCACAGTTGCGTGTTTTATTTTGCACATTTTGTTTAAGCTCTGACCACACTGGTTGTCTTTTTTGTTGTCCTAGTGGATGCTGTTGTTTTTGTTTGTGTCCAGTTGTTGCCATCCTGTGGGCAAAAGATAGAAACGAAGAGAATTGAAAAATAACTTGTTAAAGTCATCGTTGTTCTCTATGATTTAAACAGCATTCAATTAAGTAGCCCAAAATACAACACTATGAATACGTAATATGTAATATGTATTTTCATATAACTTATGGATTTATTATGTTACATGTTTTGTGGTTTTTCTTTCGTTTTATTTCGCATATTATTTATTTGAATAAAAAGAAAACCACTCAGAAACAAACGGCAAACGCTTACGGGCAACCCTCTTTTCAACCAATTTACTGTGGGTAAAAAAATGAGAGTGTAAATATAAAATCGATCTGGAGTTTGAACTTTATAAGCAGCAATATTTGTAACCAAATGCAGAATATGTAAAACAAATGGGAAAGGATAAATCAAATAAGAGCTCACATCTTTCTTTAGTGTTTGTAAACTTTTGGCATATTTTAAAATCGAAAAGATGATAAGAATTTGCATAAATTCAAGTCTAATCCTTTATTCTAGAGCTAGAAATAGAAAGACATAGGTCTAAATATTTGCATAGCGTCCAATAGAATAAAAAATTCAACATGCTTTAATATTATTTTTTTAATATAAACATTTTGTATTTTTTCGGCAAAGCAACTTGTCCCTAGAACGGCTAATATTTCACTTGAAACATCTTCATTCATCTTTTCTGTTCTTTTTCAACAATAACAGCTTCTGATTGTGTCTTAGCCATGGCTTTTGTTGTTGTTACTCAGTATGGTGCCAGGGCATTCAATTATATTCCTTATGCTATGTATTGGCACTCTTTTGTTATTATTTGAAGCACGGTTCTTTTTTCCGGTCGGCTTAGACGGCAGCAAACAAGAAATCAGGGAGGAGGGGTATGAGTTGAAGATGCTGAAAGGCATTCGCCGTTAAACTAGGATATTGAGAACTTATACGAACTCTTTAGGGCTAACATACAAAGAACTTTCAAATCGCAGTCATCAGTCGCCATTAGACTGACAGCAAGCAATCGCAGTCTGATGTGGGTTTATAAGTATCTGGGGACAGACTTTCAGTTGGGATTCGGGTGTATGTGTGTTGCATGTGTTTTTGCTTGTATGTTTTCTTTATTTCGTATCAATTTCGTTTTGCTATTAGATTGTTTAGCAGATATCTATTGCCAGTTCAATATCGATGGCCTGCATGGCGTATGCTTGTTATTTAATCATTGGCTACGCATAGCTATCGTACTAAATTCCATCAATTTGTTGCTGGCTAATAGATCGAAAATCTCTATCGTTAATCTATTTATTTATAGACACATCAGGTTAGCCGCCTCTAAGCAACTTGAAAAACACACGTAATTGCAAAAAAAAAAAACAAAAAAACAGGGAAAAGCCTTCATCTCTCTATTTTATCCTCTCTCTTGGTGTGTGTGGCTAAGGTCAGGTGTTTCTTTGGGCAGCAAGTTGAATGAATGGTGAGTGTTGCATTTGATGTGCGCCCTAAAATCACGAATTTATTGGACAGCTTCCTAAAATTATCGAGCAGTGCCTGCAATTTGTTGCGCACAGTACTTGAAAGATTAAACAAAGCAGAACGGAAAGGTACAATGATTGAGATTGAATGCGATTGGAAGAATTAAAAGTAGCTGAAAAATATTTGAAATCTAGTGTAATCAAATACATTTTGATTCAAGTTTTATTAGTATTATTTTAAATTAAGCAAATTAAGCAATTAAATATGAAAATTATTCTTTGCTATTACTGAAAAAATAAGTTGGTAATAGTAGAATTAAAATTCATGGTATGGTGTTTCTCTTTATTTTTTAAACTTAACCATTGGGCCTGAATCAATTTGCTTCCGAACGCTCTTTGCTTGTTCATAAGCTACTTGTCAATCCGTTTTGGCAAACTTTATGACACTTAAAACATTTATCTGCCTTGAATATTTTATGCTACGATCTAAGCAATAAATTACGAAAACGTATTATAAAGTTTTTAGATCTCTGTCAAAAGCGTTGGTCAACATTTAACAACATTAGCACACATGCAAAGGAAGCTTTGAAGCCATAAAACCAATTTCTTATTTTATGTTTTAGCCAACAAAGACCGCCAATGGCAGCGATTGAGTTTACACTCAATTGTCAGTTGGCACTTGAGGGGCTCAAACACACATATCGTAACACTTGTGGTTGCGGTTTCTGTACAATGGAAAGAGACCACAGTGTGTATACAAACAGAGAAATTTAAGTGCAATTAACTGTGAATGCTGAGACCGACATTGTGTAGGTTCAAAACCTTCCATCACCCAAACTAACCCCACATGTTTAATGACAGACCTTTGGGAAATAATTCGAAATGTGATTTTCCGAAGCAGAGAGAGAAAGTTAGCTGAAGACATAAGGACACAAGCTGCATGTAATTAAAGTCTCACATATATTAATTATTTTTCCACATTTAAAAGGAAGTACAGTACGACCTCGGTTAACGCAACCTATTAAAATTTGGCCAGTTGCGAAAACTGAGGTGGTTGCGAAAACTGAGGTGAAATTTTCTGGTGGCCACGCGACCTTTTTAAATAAAAGATGCCTTCGCTTACCTTTAAAATTAAATTTTATCGAATAAGACTTTGTTTAAAGCAAGAATTTCATATTGTTTTACCTATTTTTTAAAAAATTGAGAAATTCGGGTTCTTTTTTTTTTACAATTTCTTTAGAAATGGGATAATTACGCTCTCTTTTTTTTAGAAACCACGCGTACAATGATTTCTCCATATTATCATTTTCGCAAGCATGTAAAAAAAAACAAAAAGAGAACGAAAAAAAAGTGGTAAAACCGAACTAAAACATACTTTTCCTTAGGAAGTTGCGTTAAATAAGGTAATTTTTTTTTTTAAAGTTGCGTTAACAGAGTCAACAATGTTAAGAATTCGGGTGTTGCAATAATCGAGGAGTTGCGTGTAACGAGGGTTGCGTTAACCGAGGGCGTACTGTACTTAAAAGTTTTTGTCTTGTTTCTTCTACTGCGGTGGAGTCAAATGCCATTCAGCTTTGGGGCGTTAAGCAACTAGACAAAAGACCCTCCTAAAAATTGTAAATATTTTTCTCGCGAAACGACTTCAAATATGTCGCTTCCCCTATATGACATTTTAAAAAGTTTAATGAAATTAGTTGGGCTTACTCAAACTTTTTTTCCGAACACCCTCCAAAAGTGAAATGTCTGGCTGTCGCATCGAAATAGCTCAAAAAATGCCACACCATTAGCGACAGACTGAGGCGACGCATAAAATTCCATCATACGGAACAATTTTCCAAGAATAAATGCGCAACAACAGGAAATACCAACTGTGACTCTGAAGCTTACGCTTCAAACATATTTTTGTAGGGATCCCACAGCAAATAATAATAAAAAATTATAGAAAATTTAAATAATTTTACATGCTCGGCAACTTAAATACTCAAAAAAAAAGTCTAACCTCCATTAATTTAATTGAATGTTTTTTTGAAGACCTCGGGGAGAGAACTTTCTTTCTGTGGAGCCAAGTTCATTGCTTTCTAAAAGTTTTGAATATGAGCTCAATGTTAAAGCGATAGCTGCGTATCTAAGTTTAAAATAAGCTTCTTAAGAAAACATAAGCTTCGCAATTTGTAATTTTACAAGGCTCATAAAGCTTCTTATGCCTCTTAGCAATATTGATTGTGTTTGAAGTAAAAAGGAGCATTACTTAAAGATTATTATAGCAAATAGTTTTGATTGTTGGAAACCTTTAAGAAATTCAAGTCATTTATAGAATAACATGAACAAAAAATAGTTTCAGATTCTGTTGCTATACTGCCAAGGAATTTATTATGGATGACGTTCCGCTTGATGCGCGCATAAACACTGTTATTAAATTATTTTGCCCTTGCCAATGGACACGCTTCTTTTTTTTATTCTCTCCAAAGATTTAAGCTCGTTAGAGCTTTGTAGCATCCGCTGAGCTGGGATAGCAACGAGCGGCTGCCTTTTGAACGCAATTACATTTGTCAGGCGGGGAAAGTTTATTTATATGCCGGTCTGACTGGGAGACTGAATAACTAGGCTCTGTCCGTTGTCAAAATGGACACCCTGTGGAGCGTACATCGACTTCCCCTTTGCGCTGAGCTCAGAGCGAAGCAGACAAAGGCGGGATATATCATATTTTAGGAATGGTCTTGTTTGGTAACATATTTTTTAAGTATGTGTTGGATAAATCATAAAGGAAACATAATTTTATGCTGCCAGGCTGGGTTGTGAGCTTGTTAGCTCCACAGCTACTTATTGCGTATGAGTAATGTGGCATGCGAGTTAATAATACGCCACGGCTATGCGTAGCCAAGCCGAAATAATAAGAAGCCAGAATCGTTAGAGCAATAGTTCTCTTGTCAAACTCAGCTTGCTTTTCGCTATATTAATTAGATAAACCATTAACAATAGTATATGAGAAAAGAAGGAGAACAAGTCTTAGCTACTACTTCAACCCTTAACATTTTTCTGACTGAAACATTACGCTTATTTCATGACACGCCATTTGTGCGCTTTTGCTTCAGCCTTTCTCATTCCTTCGTTCTCGGCCAGCTGTGAACATCAATATTGACAAAGTAAGGCGTCTTGCATAACCCGCCCGAAAACCTTTAAGATAAATCAATGGCTGGCATTAAACAAGGACTCAGGAAGTGAAACTGAGCCAGTGGCTAGGTCATTTGTTTTGGGGTCATAAAACGTTTGCCATTCGTTATGATTGAAGATGACGGCAAATGTCTGTGCCTACGCATACTATAAAAAGATTTCAATAGAGAGAAAGGGTGTGATGCCAAGTTATCGATTTGGCTTGCATTGAGCAGACTTAAAAGTCAAACATTAAATTCTTTTGAGATGTAAGCATATGACTTTAGTTTTGGAATTATTGTCATTCATGTTTGAGTAATCAGTTTATGTATTGTGTTGCAAGTAAAATCAAAATTTCAATATGTCTAGGCGTGTTAGCATTGTTACGCCCGATGAAGGAGAGCCTCGAGAATCAGTTGCACCTCCCCCATCTGCACGTTCATCGGCTGCATCGGTGAAACAAAAAAGTTCTAGAACTAGTTCGAAAAGCATTACAAGTGAAATCAAGCCCGAAGCGAATGTGGCAAGCAGTGAGAGCGCCTTGGTGAAACTGTCCATTACGGATCTATTCCCAGATGACTGTAAACGCTATACAAAGGACTGTTGTTGCTGCCACTGTGTGGCAATGAGAAAGGCATTGAGACAGGCTGCCTATTGGAAAACGCCTGAAGGTAAGGAACGACTGGAGCTAAAAATGCATTTGAAATGCTTCATAATGGACGTTAATGCAATGACACATGTACGCCAGATGACTGAGGCAAGACTTAAGGGCACGAAGGAGCCGATTCCATCTACTGAAAAGGGTTTCCCAATTGCCATAACTGATGTGTCTCCAATTGATGTGAAATGCATGTCCATAGACTGGTATCAGCATGATTCAACCAATATTGCACACTATGAGATCTATGTGGATAATGTGAAACGCAAACGCGTCTTTGATCCCAAGCTGACGAGCACAGTTATTCTCGATGTGGACATGAGGTGCATGCACAGGATTCGCATGAGAGCCATGCCGAAAAAGTCTTATGATCCTGATCCAGTGGACCGACTTGTCAGAGATGTCTGCTGTGGAGACCTCAATAAAATCCTTGATGCCGACTATTTTTCCCAAGACTGCAATATGAAAAAGAAATTGGTAGAAATGAAAAAGCAATACAAGAAAAATCCGTGTGCTATGATGATGAATTTCTGGAAAGACAGCGACTTCCTTTATGTACCTAGATAAATTGAAAGTGTGTCATAAATTTTAATCAATCAAGTTTTAATAAGCCTTGCTTCATAGTTCTTATAAGAGAATCTTTATCTTTTTTTCATTATCAAGACTAATTTTATAACACAAAACTTATTAAATTTGGGTCTTAGTTAAGCTGTAAGCACTATTCTGTGCCTTTCGATTATTTAGTTAAGTGATGAAAATAAGTTCCCGATGATATATTTTAATTCGCATGCGCAACTGATTTCCATATCATTTTTACAAGCAATCGGAATATTGTAAAAGTTTGTTGAGTGGCACTTAAATTAATAAAACATACGTGAAAGTTGCTTGAGTATGTCGAGTGCTGTCACTCAAAGGCAAAACCTTGTCACTCCGAAATTATCAACAGAATACACAATTTTTCCGCATTAAACAGAATGAGACAAAAGTAGAGCGTGTAAAAGAAGTAGGGGCAACGAGTCATGTGTAGACAACTTAAGCTGTCGGATTTATTTCAAAATTTATCATAATCTACAAAATGTTTTTACTCTTAATGAATGGGAATGTGTGAGCTCATATTATCAGTGGCTAACAGACATATGCATTGGTATTTGCAATGGCTAAAAGGTGGAGGTTTTGAGGAGGGGCGATGCTGACGTAGGCGTCAACATTTCGGCGCCGTTGACGTGGCGTGATTAATTATTTGGCAAATATTTGGAATGCCTCCGAATGGTTTCCATTACAGCGCAATTGCTTCTGTTTTATGCTTGATATGAACAAAATGAAAATCTAATAAATTTACTTTTAAGCAAATTTAAAAAATATAATTTAATTAAATTTTTACACTTTTATTTCATAAATTTTGATGCATTACGTTGTCCGAAAATGTTCAAAATTTTGTTCAAGACTGGCACATTTTCAATTAGATTTCTGGCAAATTTATTTTATGTTTTAAATTTTAGGGAGATTTATTTTACTTTTAAGTCCCGATAAACCGCTTGGGAATGTCTAATACTTTGATGACAATTAAACATTTACACAAAGCGGAAGGCAAGGTCGCCGGGATGGTATCATTTGAGCCTGCCTCCAGTAGCTGGACTGCAAGAATGTTTTTGCATATCCTAGTTTGTTTATATATATTTGCACCTTAAACGTAGATAACGTCCTTGACAGTAAATATAGTCTCCAAGCTTTCGATATTTATACTCGATACCGAAGGTAAAGAGTATATTGGGTTTGTGCAATGTCCGTCATGGTGTCCGTCCGTCTGTCCGTCTGTATGAACGCAACTTTTTTCCACACCCTTCAAGCTAGAGACTTGAAACTTTCTAATTCTCTTTATCTATGGGATAGTAAATTAAAGTGTCAAGATGGGGGTTCTACGATAACTGGGGGGCTGACAAATCGATAAATTCGATAACTCAAAACCGATAAATCCTCATATTTCGCACATCCTTACAGCTAGAACTACCAAATTTGGTGGGCAGATAGCTACTAGCAACCCCCAAAAAACTGCATCAAAATTTTGGAGCCACGCCCACCCATTCCGCCCCCAGCCCCCCCGCAATTTAAAGTCAAAAAAGCGTATATCTCCCACAGTTTTTGAGCTAGAGCCACCTAATTTTGTGGCAAGATAGGTGATGATGACCCCCCAAAAACTGCATCAAAAGTTTGGATGCCACGCCCACCGATACTGCTCTAGCCGCCCCCATCCACCCCAACGCTTCGTCAAAAACGGGAATGCGTGTATCTATCAGAGTTGTGGAGCTAGAGCCTCCAAATTTGGTAGAAAGCTAGCTGGTAACGACCCCCAAAAAACTGCATCAAAATTTTGGAGCCACGCCCACCCATTCCGCCCCCAGCCCCCCCGCATTTTGAAATCAGAAATGGCTATATCTCCCACAGTTTTTGAGCTAGAGCCACCAAATTTGGTGCCAAGATAGGTGATGATGACCCCCCAAAAACTGCATCAAAAGTTTGGATGCCACGCCCACCAATACCACCCTAGCCGCCCCCATCCACCCCAACGCTTCGTCAAAAACGGGAATGCGTGTATCTTCCAGAGTTGTGGAGCTAGAGCCACCAAATTTGGCAGGAAGATAGCTTGCAACGACCCCCGAAAAACTGCATCAAAGTTTTGGAGCCACGCGCACCCCTTCCACCCCCTTTCCCCACCTTTTACAAACTTTGAGCTAGAGTCACCAAATTTTGTATGAAGATAGCAATTGACATTCCACATAGATCTGCATCAAAAATTTGGATGCCACGCCCACCCATACCGCCCCCAGCCCCCCTTTCCCCACTTTATACAAACTTCGAGCTAGAGTCACCAAATTTGGTATGAAGATAGCAATTGACATCCCACATGGATCGGCAGCAAAAATTTGAATGCCACGCCCACCCATACCGCCCCAAGCCCCATAGCCCCCCTTTCACCACCTTTTACATGCTTCGAGCTAGAGTCACCAAATTTGGTATGAAGGTAGCATTTGACATTCCACAAGGATCTGCAGCAAAAATTTGGATGCCACGCCCAACCATACCGCCCCAGCCCCATAGCCCCCCTCTCCCCACCTTATACAAACTTTGAGCTAGAGTCACCAAATTTGGTATGAAGGTAGCATTTGACATTCCACAAGGATCTGCAGCAAAAATTTGAATGCCACGCCCAACCATACCGCCCCCAGCCCCCTTTCCCCACTTTTACAAACTTTGAGCTAGAGTCACCAAATTTGTTATGAAGATAGCAATTGACATTCCACAAAGATCTGCATCAAAAATTTGGATGCAATTCCACCCATACCGCCCCCAGCCCCCCTTTCCCCACTTTATACAAACTTCGAGCTAGAGTCACCAAATTTGGTATGAAGAAAGCAATTAACATCCCACATGGATGGGCATCAAAATTATTAAAGTATACCGCAGTCGGTTGCGTCCGACTGCAACGTTTCCACTTGTTTTATTTAAATAAATTAACAGGCATTTTATAAAATACACTCTTTATTTAACCATAAAATTACTCCAACACGAGCACACCCGACGCGTACTTTCTCACTTTAGTTCACTTTCTAATATGTGCCCCCACTTTTCGCCCACGCGTCGCATGCGCTATTTGTTGTTTTATAGTCACATCCAATTAATTTTAAGGCTCTCCAAAGCAGATATACAATTTCTGCACGGCCAAGTTTTATGCGCTGCGTGCTGCTTGAAAATATTTTAATTGATTTCATGTGGTTGTTTTGCCTTTTGCCTTTTGTGTGTGTAAATATTTCGCGTTTTTTGGCAGCACAGCTAACCGAATTGTTGTTTATCTCAACATGTTTATGTCTCTTATCGATTCACGCAACGTCCGCTTCCCAAACAACAATCCAGTCAGCTGCAATAGAGTATAAATTTTCTAGTTTAATTAAAAAATCAACACCAGTTTCTTGGTCCACGAACAGTTGCATAACATTTTTAGGTGCAAAATGCATAGCTGGCTTAAATACTATACAAACGTCAAGTTCAGGCCCCATAATTTACATTCTCCAAACGAAGGGGCTAAAGTGTTTTTTCTGCCCAAAAAATGTCAGGTTTGAATTTGCACGTTTTAACGCCAATGCCAAACCAAGTGGAAAACAATGACCAAACACCAACAACAAGAAAATAATGTGAAAACTTCAAGTGAAGCGTAAAATATGAATATTGACTTTTCGATTAAGTGACGCTAAAAGTTTGCAAAACAAACATTTACTTTGTTAAAGTAGCGTTTTACAGATTTCAATTTTAATAAGCATAATAAATGTATTCAAGAAAAAGATAAAAACTAATGAGAGTTTAGCTTTTAGCTTTTGTAAAAAGTCCCGGTAAATCAAAACAAATGTTGTTAACTAAAAAAATAAATAGATTAACTTCTTAGCAGTTGTTAGTAAATATATTTATACTAAAAATCAATATTATTCCTGTCTAAGCTTGCATGCAATATTGATGTGTTTGTGCCTTTATCTAAAATTTATTACAGATTGGTTAACATGCGGTGTTTCAACATTGTTCGCCTGGTAACATTGATTTACAGTTTGTTTAACAAGAGTATTAACACATTGCTCACTTTTTTTCTACTTCCGGCAATCTGTCAATGCGAGTAAGAGATTCTGTGCAAATATGCATGGAGTTTCAATTGAACTTTCGCGCGAACTTTTTCGGTTGTTTTCAATCGAACAAAAAACAAAAAAGATGAAAAAATACAAAGAAATGGTGGAATCCAAATGTGATTTAAGAATTGCCCGTGCATTGTTTGTGGAGCCAACTTCACTTGTGCCCCCTAATTCCCTAGTTTTTTTCACATCACTTCGCCTGCTGCCCCGGTTATGTGTGTGTGTGTGTGGCGCACAAAATTGATAAAGGATTTGTTTATGTTTCAAGAAACGCGGGTGCCGTTGGGCTGCAAGAATAGCAAGCTCTGTTTTGCAATTTTGAGAACATGCTGGCTAATTGGCAAAATCACGCCATGATGAGGAAAAAAGAGAAGCCAAATGGGCTTGTGGCAGGCAGAGGCGTTGCCAAGCCACGAGCACCAAGCTTATTTATTTTCAACATTATTCAAGCCAAATTCAATTTGGCCCACACGACACAGCTGGCTCTCTCAATTCAAAACAAAAAACACAAACAATTTTCGACAGCTCCCTAGCTAAGTAAACTTTTCACACAACACGTGCCAAGCATGCATTCGAAAGAAAAAACAAAACTGTGATGAGCAGACATAGGATGAGATGCATGCGAAGTACATATAAAGCAGCTAACTGCCTGGAGACAAATAGAATAATTTGTGTCAATGTCAATAGACTATTGGCTCATAAGTTGTGACAAATGCTTGAACAAACTTCTTATAGCGCAAACAATAAATCATAATAAATATTAATAAAAGCTTAACAAAAGTCAAAGCCTTAAAAAAGAGTTGAAATATGTTCCTTACATTATGCTAACCACGTCATTATGGTCCCCATCAAACTAAAGTGTTTATGCAAAGTTAATGCATTCATTCTTCTCTTTATTCGCTTCGCTAAAAATAAAACCCGAGAAAATACACAAAGAACGGCAGCCACCGCTAAATAAGCTCAAGAGGTGTAACCGCCTAAAGAAAAAGTTGCACAAAAAGCTACATTTCATTTTTTTTTTCGCTTGCATTTTGTATATAGAGAGTTTTGCGATTTAAGTGTATTTTTTTATAGTATTTGTGGTCAGTGAGTGGGCGGCGTTGAGTGCTGCTTTTGCCACGCCCAACCCTCAACGTTCTGAGGCAATGATTCTATGATAAATGAGTAAAGTTAATCATCAACTCGTTGGTGTGCTCTGAATAAATCTTTTATGCAACAGAAGGTGGGGCAAAGTGTGCAAAAATAAGTAAAGAAGAGCGCTCAAAAAAATGGAAAACAAAAAGTTGAGGTTCTGGCTTAATGCAGGTGGCAAAAGTGATGCTCAACTATTTATGGGAGCCAGAGAGAGCGACTATAAAGGACCAATGACGTCAAGGCATACCTAATGATGTTGCAAAGGTTAAAGTTCAACTTGGAGTTTTGTAAAGGGGCGCAAAAAAAAAAGTTGATTGTAATTGATTGTTATTGTGCTGTTCAAAGATTAATGTTGTGGCAAACTTTAAGCTTCAGATTTTTCACTATCAAAATTAACTCTACACAATTGGCATTAAACAGCAAATTGATAGAAATGACCAAGCGTATACTCATTAATCAAACAATCCAACCAAATGTTAAAAGGGAAAATTCTATTTTGTGTTGTGGCTTCTTATTCAAACAAGACACAGACATTTACAAAAGATTTGACTTAGCTTACTCATGTTTATCCTGGGCTTATCGAACTGTTGGATTCCATTAACCGACACAAACGTCAAATCTCTACCTGGTTGAACTTAAATTAGGCACGTACTCTTCTCCAGCCACAGCCCATTATCCGCATCATCATCAGATTAGGCTGAGTCCACAACTTGGTTCGATTTGCATTGTTGTGTATCATCGATTGACAGCA
Organism: Scaptomyza flava; assembly: GCA_030179655.1. Taxonomy (NCBI): domain Eukaryota; kingdom Metazoa; phylum Arthropoda; class Insecta; order Diptera; family Drosophilidae; genus Scaptomyza; species Scaptomyza flava. The sequence continues at coordinate 75,112,545 of JARNME010000404.1, read as the reverse complement.
TGTCAATGTGCACAGCACACAGCACTCTCATGCTGAGACGACATTGATTCTGATTTTTTGACTCGAGAGAGTCCTTTTAGTGACTCTTCATCGTCTGTTTCCCACAGCCCACACGTTTATCTTCTTCCATTTACTTAATTCAATATTTACTGTTGAAAAAAAAAACTTACTGATTGACTGACTGACAGACTGACTGACTGAACTGTACGCAACTGGCAGCATGCAAATGGCAAAATTTAATTGAATTCCAATGATTGTTGAAGCGAATTAAATAGATACGTGGGTATTTATGAACTGTAACTGAATAAAACCTTTGCGGGAACTATTTTTTGTATGATTCTATAAATATGAATGAGAATCCACTTGGCTCCAATCTCTACTAACTGGTAATAGCTTTCTCAAAAGTATTCATTAATAAACCACGGCATTTCAATAGCGTCTAAAAATAACTTCTCAAAATTCATACCAAAGACTTTCTCTACAATTTCGAATGGCATTTTGCAAAGGATTTGACCTCATTGGAATCTGGAAACACGATTTTTAATATAAATTCATGTTAAAATGCAATCCCGAAAAATCTACAGCCATATTAGTAAATCATCTGCAAATCTATTTCATATTCATGTCTTTAGCCCATTTAGTTTCGTACGCAATCAGTTGATAAACTTGCCCAGTTTTAGTCAGTAAAATCGGTAGAGAGAGCATGAGAGAAATAGGAGAAGGAATTCTATAAAAGGCTATAGACATAATTGAGCAGTTTAGCGAAATCCTCAGCAAGAACCTACACCAAAATGTGAGCTTGAGCATGTTGTCTTTTATGGCTGATCCTTAATAACTGGAGTTCACATTTATTAGTTCAATATGATAAATTAATTGGAAGTGCTTTGAAGAACCTCCCCGAAAATGTGAACTAACAAAAAAACTCTCAATGCAACGGAAATTATAATGTTAAATTATTTTTAAATTCATGCAAACGAAGAGTAAATAAATGATGTTAAAAATAAATAAAAACGGCTAACTTTAAACAGCCATTTAAGCCCTTAAAAAGCTAAAGATATATGACTTTTAGTACCAAATCACAGCACAAATCTTTTAACCAGCCAAAATAAAAGAGAAAATAAATGTCACAAAACGACTTGCAATAAGGAGATTGAGCGTGTTGGTATTAAACGCCTAGTTACACATAAATCAGAAAACCTTTAAGTTAACGTCATCCAAAAAAGAAAAATCTTGTTTTAGGACCAGACTAGAAATTACCCTGTTTAATGTGTGTTAACTTTACAATGTAAAGTATTAATATATAATTTTTGCATTTATAAAAAATCAAGCTACAGGCAACCAGATATAGCGTTTGTTAAATTTATATTTTTTTTTCTCTTGACATATGACAAACATTGACAAGCACTTCCTGCCGAGAGGGTATCGTCGAAAAACGACAAAACAATTTGAAATGAATGCGATGTCGGAACACATGTACATAAATATCAATTTATTCAACCCCTTGTCAAGTCGCCAGAGTTGCGCAAATGAAATGCAATTTATTATACTCACCATATTGTTAAAGACTATAAAAACACCTGATAAATACTTTGAGCGCGTAGTCATATATATTAAAGAGACGCCTGACTGTCGACAGTTACACGACTTTTCATGGCATCCAAACACATTTGTGGGCAATTAAAATGCGAAACGCAAACCAAACACAACCAAATGTTCCGGATATTGATGCTCGGCTCTCTGTCCCTCTCTCTCTCTCTCTCTCTCTATCGCTGAGTGGCCATAAATATGTCAGCACAGGAATTATATCAGCAAACAACATCGAAGCGAAAGTTTTCAAGCTTGTCTGCTTTTACTAATTCAATTGACGCCTTACAAATAAATACAAAGAAATAAAAAAACAGAGAGCACAAAATATTTCGTCTGTCACAAAAGTTTCCATGGAAATTTTTTTTACTTGTGGCCTGTTCATGGAATCTAAATTCTACCAAAGAGCAAACATGTGGCCAAGTTTTAAGGAAACAACAATTTAGCTTTTGATAGTTTAAGCGCACTGTGTTTTGCATGTTTCGGATAAGTGTAAATGATAGAATGTTGATATTAAAATTTTCCAACTTTAAAAAATCAAACTACAACGTTTCAGCTTACTGGAAGTTATCTAAGTGAACAAGAATGTTAACAATTTTAAAATTTCTGAAATGAAGTAAGTAATCTTCTTTAAGTAGGGAGTTGCTTAAGTAACCAAGTTATAAAAACATTTGAGCAACGAGATTCTCTTGGCTTAAGGTATCAAGTACGAGGTTATTTGGGGTGTTGCTTAGGAAACGGATTCAAATCCCTTTTTGGGTTACGTTCAATTATAAATACTTTAACAAAAACAGAAAACTGGGTAGTTATTGCTCGAAAAGTTAAATATAGCCGTTGTAACAAACGGCGCTTTTTCTTAACATATTTTTCTACTTGCCTAGACTTGGGTTGTAATTAAAAATTCTTATTTTAATTACATTACATTAATTCACCAGACTCACCATTATTTCATTCCTTAATCTATGTTTGTATTAAGTTAAGCTTAATTCGTTAATGGCTATTGTTATTTATGCCTGTACACATATGAGAACTATGTGCAAGGTTGAAAAGAAGTTATAGCTTTGAAAAACGTATCATGCTGTGATTCCCCAGAAACATTGTTAGCCGCTAGAAGTTTAAGAATTTTTACCACACATCTCAAGCGCACAAGAACTTAGTTTGCTTGAATTAGTAAGAAATCTCTTGAGTGAAAAATCTGTGACTAAAAACTTTGATCATTCACATACAAAGTATGAATGCACAAACAGAAAGATTTAAAGTCCTCATAAAGTTAGGAAAACCGAAGTCGACAAAAAAGTAAAACACCATAAAAAATGTCAAACAAAACTTACATTCACATTGTAAATCGTGAAACCCAAAAAACTTTGCTTAAAAAAAAAAACACTTAAACATCACATATAGCTCGCGTTCGAGTTGTGTTTATTAGACTGTAGTAAATAGCATTAGTAAAAAACTTATCAAAAGCATTAATTCAAATTACTTACTATAAAATAAGAAAGTGAAAAACGCAAAAGTTTTGTTTTATTAAAGTTAAAACTGAAAGTTCAAGTAGAAAATCTGAAAAGCACTAAGAAAATGTCATTGAGAGAATTCGGCGACATGTTACACTTTTGTGTATATATATCTAAGTATTTGTCCACACATCAAGATAGATATATATATATAATTGCACATATCTATGTACATGTAAATGTACATGCATACATACATATATATGAGACCCTGTGGACATATTATGTAGATACATTGTTAAGCATACTCCACGTGTTCCAGACCAATTTTAGTAAACGCAGAAAGCTTTACATGTGGCTGCGCGTAGCATTAAACGACAGCAGCGAGACAATCATCCTTTATTACAAATTAGCTTATTTGTCTAGGGTAATCAGGCGAAAATCAACTAGGAAATTCTTTTACGTGAAGGTGGAGTTTAGATTGCTCTTGCTGGCATTTTGAACTGGCATTTGTATTGAAAACATAGTTTTCCACCTTTTGTGATCTAAAACTTAGTTGAGAGATATTTTTTTTGTTTTCAAAATTAAAGTGTGTGAAGCTTTGTGCACCAACGAAATTGCTGACGTTAAGCATCACATGATACATTATGTTGTTAAAATAATTTCCGCTAGGGTTTCATTAAGTAAACGCTTTATAACTTTTTTCATTAAAATTGAGCGAATGCAGCGTACACGTGATAGCTTCTAATGCTTTCTCCCACTCTCTTTCTCTCCGTACTAAACAATTATAAAACAAAACGGCTCATAAACAAAGAATATAATTACGAAACACAAATGCAGAGCTAACATTAATTAAGGCAATTTTGAACAACAAAAAAAGGACAGGTGAATAGGAAGTTGTAATTAAATGAGGAAGAGCAAAATGAGTCACCGTGACTGGCTCTAAGCACTGTTTGCGTTTTAGCCCTGATTGTCTACGCTAATTAGCCACAAATGCTGTTGGCCTTAACTCGACCGGGCTGTGGCAAGCTGACTGCTCGCTGGCTAAAAGGGTTGACAAAATGAGCGATTCTACTGATTGACTAACGGTCAAACAAAGACTGACAAACTGATTGACTTGTGCTAATTTCAAGTAGTATCTGTTCACCAAATGGTTTGTCATTTCCAGCCGAATTGGATTGTAGGCGTTTAAGCGTTAATTTTGAAATGCAATTTATTTGTTGTCATTGGCAATTTCAATTTGCACCATTTAAATTTTGGGCTGCTTGCTTATTGCTCTGTGGCCTTCGTAGCTTTTTTTTTGAGGTTTCTCTTTGTTTGTTTGTGCGATTTACCACCGTTGAAATATTTAATTTGTTTAACAGCATGTACGAAAAAAGGATTTGGCCTTTACATATCATTTTGCACTCTATGTTGAAAACAGAAAATTTACAAAATTAACTTCAAATCGTTATGAAAATATGCTGCTCTTAACTAAATCTTATCTTGCAAGGTTACATTTTGGTACAGAATGTTACCAACAAAAGTGCTTAAATATATTTATTACACATGCTGCTTTTCTAATTTATTGCATTAAACAGACCACAAAATGCAAATGTTGTTAGCCAGACTGGTTTCTCTAACGTATTTTACATAAACAAAAAAACATTTGCTACACTGCAATTGCACAAAAAATAAGTTTTCTCATTAGACGCAACTTTTCCAAAAATAAATCGCAAAAATTTGTGATTACAAATAGGTTGGTTTATTTTTCTTTGCACGAAATTTATTTTATAAAAACAAAACGAAAAATAATAGAAGAACAGCAAATGAACTTATAAGCAAAATTATAAAAAAAAACTCACTTTCATTTTAACTTTACATTTTAGGTAGGATTGATTAAAGCTTATTATTTTTATTTACACACTTGCAAACACATTAGTATTAATGCATTTTTTTGTTGCAAAATAGTTTTTACTTCTAGCTTTTGCTCTACAAAATAACATCTAAGCCAGTTGGGCCGACCTGTGCTTTTTATTCAAATTAAGCAAGCTTTATGACTTTTAGCACTTAAACGAAAAAAAAACAGCAGCAGTAGTAAAAAAAAAATCTGCAAAAAATATTCAACATAAAGTTTAAAATTCTCTTGTGTTTCACAGAGCTCAAAAAGTTTTTCAAGAGAAAATTGTTATATGAAATGCCTGACGAAAGTTTCTGCATTTGGCAACTTTTCCATGGAGAAACAGCTATCAACTAATAGAAGTGTTGAGAGATGCCAGCTGTGTGAGGCTAACAAATGATTTAAGCCAGTCTAAGCAAATATGCAAATATTTGCACGTGCATTTCGATAAAAGTTTGGCCGATTGACGCCACTGTTGATTTATATTAATGTTCCGCTGGCATTTTCGGTGGAAGAAAACTAAATACAAAACACAAAACACTTTTTGAACTTACGGTTAACACACAATTCATTGAGCAGCTGCCCGCAAATGATATGCGTACATAAATAAATAAATCATTCGATCAGCTTGGTTCGTTAACCATGCATACATATAAGTATATTTTAGTTTAAACTTTTCTTTTGTATTCTGCTTTTATCTATTTTAAACACTTGTCCACTTCGACAGACGTATACGAAACTTTGCACACTTCTTTAAATAAGCGCAAGACGACCCAAATATTTATTTTATTTTTAACACGTGCACAACAAATCGTTAAAAAAATTTTTTTTGTTTTATTTTTTGTGTATTTTCTTGGCTTGAATTTTTTTGTACTGAATTTATTTTGTATTTAAATTTGACGCTTGACGGGCGACCAGCGACCGTTTTAGGCGAATCCGTTTGAAGGACTAAACTAGGCAACCGGCGCCCAAGTGCGCCTAGCCTCAAAAGCATCCACAATGCTGCCCGAACAAAAGCGCGCCAAATATAACATCCACGAATGGATGCCACCATGTGTGATAGTCGTTAGAGCGCAGACGCTGCTTAAATAAGATAGGCATGCTCACTTTAAAGGGACGACAGTGTGCTTACATATTTGTTGTTTATGTTCATTTTTAGTTGTGGATGCCATTTGGACAACTGTTGATTTTTGTTTTAGTGAATCAAAAGCGTTTCATTCATACTTTTGCAGTCAACTCACGGCTATTTGAATAATTCTGTCACGGAAAATCTTCAGCTATATTTTAGCTGGGGAACTTTCGGCTTGAGCAGTCTAAAATATCCTCTGTTTATTTTCAATAAATGCAGAATAATTATATATATATGTTGATGCCAGAATCTATCGAATATAATATTCTAACTGAACTGTCTTAGAACCAAAAATCCTAACTGTAAATGACTTTTTTCGCTCTTAATGTTATTACATAGCTTCCAGAAGGGCTGAAGTTACAAGCATCGTAATTATACATGTAAACATTCTTACTAGAAACCTTCTACGCAGAAGAAGCACTTTAAACATAGTAAACTTCGGCAACACAACTGCGCAAATTAAATCTTTGGAGCCACCCCCACAAACAGTAAGCTATCCCTTGCTATTAATCAATAGATTTTCTTATATCTATTCAATGCAATATTAATCAATTTTTATTTCGGACTTCATCAACATATAAAGTTTAATCATGGATCTTGACATAGTTTTGTGGTTGTATTAAATACTTTGCCTGTCTGGCACAGTGGCGTCGTTGTAAAGAATGGACACAATGGCGATCTCAAGAGACACGCGGTCAAAAATATTGTGCCCTCTGCTGCTGGTGAGCTGAACACCATTAAAAGGGCCGCGACTGTCAAATAGATAAGGAACTTGGGAGGCATCGTTGTTAACTTAGTTATAAACACGATACGTTTCTGCTGTCAACTGACATTTTGCTTTGATAGAGTGGCCTATTTATATGGTCTCAAACGTTCTTAATTTTACTTATTTGCTTACTAAAGCTGCAGCAAACTATTAACATAATATTTACACTGATGGCACGAGCAAAAATTACTATGTATGAGATCACGAGTTAATTGTGCAATTAAAGTTGTCACATTGTCAATATTTAGTTTATTATTTGCAATTGTCGCATTACTCAATTATTTATTTTATAGTGTATACGTCAGTATCCACCTAAAAGTCGATAAGTATAATTTTAAAATATGCCAATAAAATAAGTTGTGAATACGTTGTGATCGAATATTGAACCAAACCGATTAATAAGATAGTTTAACTTATTAAGTAATAGTATTTACTAAAGGAAGTAAATGTTGATTAAATTAAATTGAAGCATTTGATTCAATACAAAGTATTAAGGTCGAACCACTTGTGTAAATAATATTCAACATTCCCTTAGTGCATCACTTGCGAATGAATTCCATATAAACAGCTCAGTTCAATTTAGATCAGCAACAGATCGGGAAAAGCTTCAACGATGCCTTCCAAGTTCCTAATCTACCTTGGCCTGGTTGCCATGTTAATGGTCTTTTGCGCACCTACCGCCGAGGGTACATTCCTACTGTTTGCCTGTTTGACTCGATCACCATTGTGTCCGTACCGCACTACCACTCCACGGTGTCCAACAGCTGGTGACGTCTATAATCCAGTTACTCGTGAATGTGCAGCACCATCGTGAAAATATGCAGCAATGCATTTTGAATGTTGATTTCCAAATAAATACATAACGGTATATTGAAACATTTAGTTTTTACTTCTTACTAAACTTGAGGGATAAGCTGGAATTTTTCAAAAGTTTCAGGTTTTAATGAACTTATAATATTCATGACTTAAATAGGAACAGCGCCTTATCTAAGTGTTTATTCAACTAGGACTTTGCTATGATAATCAGAAATGAAAATATTTTTTATTAATAGTGTATCCAACTATAAGCAAGAGTAACACGCAATTATGTATAGAAAATGCAGGCACGCAACAAAGTAAAGTTTATTGATAATGCTTGACTGAACTTATTATTAACTGAATCATACGCATAAAAAGTATTTAGCTTGAACCATTTGTGCAAATAATATTTATTTAATGCACTCTAACAAGGTTCAGCATAATATCCATATAAATACCTCAGTTTAATTCAGATAAGCAACAGATCGGGATAAGCTTCAACGATGCCTTCCAAGTTCCTAATCTACCTTTGCCTGGTTGCCATTTTAATGGTCTTTTGCGCACCTGCAGCCGAGGGTACATTCCTACTGTTTGCCTGTTTGACTGGATCAGCATTGTGTCCTTACCGCACTACCACTCCACGGTGTCCAATGACGGGTCAAGTCTATAATCCAGTAACTCGTGAATGTGCAGCAGCAGCAGAAGGTTTATAAATCACCCGACCCAATTTAAATGTAATTCCTAAATTCATTATAATAAATAAAATAATAAAAATAATTAAACATCATTCAAATTTAGCTTATAAAGCTTTGACTTTTTTTGTTTGTGCCAAATTTTATTCAGTTGTTATTCAACTGTCAGTTCGGGGTTGTTTCGTTGATTATCTGTGAGTTTCATCCAAAGTTGCCAAATGAAGCCCAATCCCAAGCCCAGTCAACAACTCAGGCGAAATTTATTCAGTGCTTTGCATTAAATTACTTTATTTTCTTGTTTGAAATTGCGTGTCAAATGCCACATTGACTTTTTGTGTCTGATGCCCACGCGACTAGCCCGATGCGGCATGCAACATTGATATTATTAAGATAATTATAATCAAAACAGGCGCCCACGTTCAGTGTTATCAGCCTTTGCGTAAAGACCAACGAGCATCTAACAAAAAAAGCTAAAAAAATCGCAAGGCCAAATAATACTTCTCTGAAATGTTTCCCTGTTTTGGTTAAACCTAAACTTTAAATCAACCTAAATAAGACTTGGCTAACAGTTTAACTTATTTTGATTAAACTAACCCTTGTATCAAATATATTTGTTTGGCATTTAAATGCAGATTTCTTTTTTGCTCTCAAAAAAAAAGCTTAGTCGGCATTACTATTCACATGTTGTACGTGTTATAATCTAAGTTCACGTCAATTCCTTGTAAGCAAGTTTAACTGCATGAGGAGATTAGGAGAAAGAGCAATAGCTTAAGCAAAGCAATCACGCACGTCCAGACGTATGATTGATATTTAATTAATTTGCTGTCTAGTTGCCATTTGGAGTGTTGTGTCGGCGTTAACATAAACCTAACACTCCATAGACAACTCAAACAAAGTTTTTTAGAATAATTGGAAAGCCAACTGTCAACAGATGCAACTACAGCAATTTATTTGTCCCAGTGGGTTTGATGATGTTACATCACATCAGCCAGGTAAAGTCAAACAAATAAGAAGAAAGTTTGACAGCACTTGGGAGGAAGGTAATTTTGTGTTAGCTCGCCATGGAAACTTGAGGCAACGCCATCTACGCGTAAAATATAAATTGGATTTTTTACACTCTTTCAACACTGACAATTTGAGATTAACTAGCGGGCTTTTATTGTTACCACAAAAATTTGTTGAATCAGGCACGTGCCTCAACCCCTTCACACGTAAAGTAGTTCAATAATAGGAAAACCAATTTCTAAAACATTGAATGATAGCAGTTTAAGGTGTTTTCTAGAATGGTGTTTAATATTGTACGAAAATTAAGTTTAGTTGTAAAATTTGCTATGTGTTTTCTTATCATATATTGCCCCATTTAATATGGTCAGAAGTTAAGCTATTGACAATTTTTAAATTTTTATTAAGCTAAGTGCTCTAGAAAAAACATTTTTGGCAAACCTCCTATTTAATTCGGCTTACCTTTATCTAATTGTTTCATGTTTATACTATATATTTATGTAGATATTGTATTTACTTAAGCAATGTGTGTGCCCAAAAGTAGGCAACAAAATATAATTTTTACTATACCCGAACTTGTTTTTCAATCTTAGTTCGTGGGCCGACATTTTTCTTTTATTGTTTTTGCTTTGTTGTTTGCAGTCAACATTTTTTGTTTGGCTTTCTATTCAGCTAATTGAATGGCAATTGATTTGTATAAATTGCAACTGAACTACTCGTGTATGTAGCGTGTACTACACTGTGTTTAGGTGTGTGTGTTTGTGTGTGTGTGTGTGTGTGTGTGTGTGTGTGTGTGTGTGTGGGTAAGTCGTTTCATTGGTTTCTCATTCTGCAAAACATTTGTCAACAGCTTTTGACTCTGACAGCATTTTAAGCGGCTGTAAATAATTTATTGTGTCATGCTCAATATTAAATTGCTTGCAATTTGCAATTGCAACAATTTGACAAATTTGAATTAAATTTGAAATAAAAATTATATGTAACGATGTTTTTTTTATTTCAAACTTGAAGTCCTTGTTTTAATTCTTATTGAAGTTTATTTTCGGAGCGTTCATTTTTACACATTATTTTTTATTTTTTTTTATTTTAGAAGGACATCCAATGGGAAAGTTGTTCACTTGCTTTTTCTTTTCCTTGGGGATCTTTGATTCATTTGTCGATGTGCAGGGAAGTGGAAAAAAAGTGTGGCTTCTGCTGAGAAAATGTTAATTTTTTTTTTTTAGTAAAAACTGTAAATGGCTTTATTTGCATAGAAGTGTGTCTGCTTGTGTGTGTGTGCTTGTTTTGTGTTAGTCTCACAAATTTAATTTGGCTGATTAAGGTCTCTCTGCTTGGATCTCTTGCTGCGCTGCCATTTGGGGATGAAAATGTGCCTCTGGCATATGTTAAATATATTCAAATTTAGGTAGAGTATATTTTGCTCGGCCGAAAATTATTCAAGTAAAAGGCCAATTTACATATTGCTACTAGAATTCAAGTCTTTTAGGTAGAAACAAGACTAAAGTTCGATATAAATAAGGATGCATAAATTATCAAATTAATGTTGATTAATTAAAAGATTGAAAGATAAAAATAAACTATTGACAAACAAATATTTGTGCCGCTATTAAATTTCGAACTTCAACTTTTCTTTAACCTAGGTTGAGTAATATTCTGCTAAGCTGAGTTGAATAATGTGTAATTCAAGACGGCAATGACATTTGCTTGTCATGAATATCAACTACAACAATAATAACAACAACAGTTGAATTTAAGCATCCATTAAGGTGACCATTGCTCATTGGAGCTTCGCTCGAGCTCTGAGTTTGAGTTACGGTTCAGTTACTAAACATTACATAATACCGGCACGTAGTCACTGAACGAAATGTTAAAGCTTTTTGGGTTGGCTTTATGCGCTTTGCACATAATTAGTGGCAAATAACAAATGACTCAAACTTTGCACTCGAATTTCTACTTCTACTCTTCTTACCGCTCCCTCTCCCTCTCACTTTCTCTCTCTCTATCTTTTCCTTTCCATTGAATTTGAGCAGTCATCAAAGCAGAAGAGTTTTCTTTCTATTCGACTTGTTTTTAACTCTACTCAATTCAACAGCATTCATTGTGCAACTAAATGTGGCCACTTGTTGTCACTTGACTGGAAATTAAGAGTGCTAGTTAAGGTTACGTAATTAGAAATAACTTAAGCTTTGCACACAGCTTTTAATTGTGCTTAAGTAATGAGTTTCTTCGGTTGGTTTTGCTAATGGTAGCTGCATACAGTCGAACCTCCATATGATGAATCTCAAGGGAACTAGAAAAAACTTCCATAATAATTCATTATCATCAGTAACTTGGCGAATAAAGAGAATATTTGCACAGTTTGCCAACAGCTGGACAGGTAAGTGACTTAAAGCTGACTTTGACCTGCATTAAATGAGCATTAACATTGGCAAAAACAGCTTCCCATGTGTTGATCCAACCCAGTTTATGAACAAAAGTTTGTTAGAGCAACGCCAGAGGCTAATTATGCACAGCAGTGCGCTAGATTACTGTGGCAAATTTTATTTATTTGTCAGTTGAAATTTGTAAAATTTTGACAATGCATAATTGCCACTGTCTGTCTCTTTTACACTCTCATTCCACTTGTGTGTTCAACTAATCGGTTTACAATTTAGCAGCAATGTAAAATTGACCGAAATTAGATATTCAATTTAAGATAATTTTGTATTTGGTCTAATTTGATTTATTGCAATGCAAGTTTAAGCTCTGTGGCAATGTGCAAATAACATAATTTTCAATGCGGTTAGCTTAAAATTTAAATACCAATAAAAACAAGTGGATGCGTTGCAGTCAGACGCAACCGACTGCGGTATACGGAGGGTACGGATGCGGCAGGAATATGCGCTGCGTTCAAAGATTGGCTAATGCAGATGAGGATGCCACCAGCTTTGTTAACTCTAGCGCAAAGTTTGTAAAAGGTGTGGGAAGGGGGTCTGGGTAGGCGTGGCATCCAAAGTTTTGATGCAGTTTTTTTGGGGTCGTCATCACCTCTCTTGGCACCTAGTTGGTGGCTCTACCTCAAAAACTGTCTAAGATATAGGCGTTTCAGATTTCGAACTGCGGGGGGGCTATGAGCGGAATGCGTGGATCAAAAGTTTTGATGCAGTTTTTTGGAGGTTACTAGTAGCTATCTTCTCACCAAATTTGGTAGTTCTAGTTGTAAGGAAGTGCGAAATAAGTGTATCGATTTTGAGTTATCGAATTTACCGAATTTGCCAGCCCCCCCAGTTATCATAGAACCCCAATCTTGACACTTAATCTGTCCCGGCCATAGATAAAGATATTTTAAAATTTTCAAGCTTGAAGGGTGTGGGAAAAAGTGGCGAAGTTACGGACAGACGGACAGACACCATGATGGACATTGCACAAACCTTCGGTATCGAGTACAACAAGTGAAAACGCTGCGTCCGAAACTTGATACCTGTTTAAAAACGGTTAGCAAGAGGCCTGAGTGCAAAGTGGTACGGATGCGGCAGGGATGTGCGCTGCGTTCTAAGATTGGCTGAAGCCGATCTTAGCATAGAACCCCAATCTTGACACTTTATCTGTCCCAGCTATAGAAAAAGATATTTGCAAAGTTCCAACTCTTTCGAATGAGTTGAATTGACACAGTCGGAGATTGCACAAAACCAATATACTCTTTGCCTTCGGTATTGGTTATAAAAGTTAAAGAACTTTTGATTAAATTTGTTAGATGATTTTTTTGCTATTGGTAAGTTATTGGAAATTTTACTAACATGCTTTATTGTAATTTAAAATAAAAATAATATATGATATATGATTAAAATATTTAACTTTCTTCTTCTTGCTTCTTCATTATTGAATAAATGATTAGCAATCAAATTGAGTGAAACTTCACTGCTCCACTTCATTAACATTGGAATTATTTTGATTGATATTTGGCAGCGTGCTTCATTAAACTTGTGTCAATTAGACGTGCCACAAAAGAATGCGGAATGGCTGTAAAAAGTTAACAAGTGACCTTTAAATTCGAGTTTGGTCTTAGGATTGATACCAATGAGAAAAGAGGTATTGCTGATTTTTAGCATATTTTTAAAGGAATCCCAAAATATGCGCTGAAAAGGTATTGCTTACAAAGTAAACTTTTTTGTGTTTTGCTTGTTTGGCAGGCAGCACCAACTGACAATTATCAAGTTTCTTGGCCACAATGCCCAAGTTTTCCAAGCGTAAACAATCTTCCACAACAATTTGTTGTGACGCCGGAAACGGAAGTAAGCATAGTAGAGCGGTGTTCGAAAAATGTTCGACACGGAAAGTAGCATTTCATTTTTACCCGATACATTTGCATATACTGCTCAAAATGTATATAAAGATTTCAGCTTGATAAACATAACACTAGCAGAAGATGCGTAGGCGTTTATGTTATTGTTGATGTTGGTTTTTATGAGGCTGTTGTTGTTGTTGTTGCTGTTATAACTTTTGCGTCTAGTAGAAAGAGGCAAAAGACGCAACGAAGTTTACAGTACCCTTCAATCCTGGTTCGTGTGCGCTTATTTTAATATTTTATATTTACTTATTTTTTTTATTGGTTTTTTTTGTGGGCACGCGCCGCGGTTGCTCATGAATAATGCAACCAGAGGAAAAGCAGACAGAACAGATAATAAACAAGCTTTCATTTATGAACTTTCTTTGTTGCATTTTTTCTGCTGGCGAACAATTAAAGCCAAATAATGTTAATGAAAAGCGACAGTAGCTGCAGCCAAATTATGCAAATACCCAGACTTTTGATAAGGGTTTCATTCCAAAACAGACTCCAACCACTGCATTCATCTACTCAAATGTGAATTATTTGACAAGAGCTTCGCCAGCAAAAAGCAAAGATTTATTCTGGTAAACTGCAAAAGAGGGATAGAACCAAAACCAAACAAAAATCAAACAAAGCTGGAAACAGAAAAACAGAAAATGAAATGAAAAAGAAAAGGAAGTAAACAATTGCAAATTCAAAAAGAATAGACTTTAACATCTCCAACTGACAATTTAAATATTCTGTTGCGCTTTTTAAGTGTTCCTCATAGTTTGTAAAAAATATGCATTGCTAATCTCTTTAAAGCATTTGTACATTGCCGTCGCGATAAGCTGGTTAAGGAATTGCCTAATAAAGTTATGCAGATTTCGCAAAAAACAAAGTTGGCAATTCATGCCATTTATACTAAACTATTTCTTGAACCGATAAAAAGCTTGCTGCGCTTTAAAGCTTTTTCTTTTTAGTTCCATTTCGCAAAAAGTAAACAAACCAATCAATGACTAATGTCAAATGCTAAGGCTAGTTACATCAAAGTAAAGAATAAGTTAAGCCTTCTTTTAGTAGGATGTAATAAATAATGTGTTTGATTGAGTCTGATCACAGTCTGAGACACTGGTTCATTATCAATTTCATTTTTGCACTAAGCGCACAGCTTGGAAAGCTCTTACAAAATGCAAAACTTTCGCTGCGACATTGAAGCTTTTTAATAAAGTCGTATGAGCGATTTCCGTTATTATGAAATGTATGCATTGAAAAGTGTTTAAAAGCGTGCCGCACACATGAAACAATTATAGAATGTACTACAAATCATTCAAAGAGCGCCAACGTGAGCGCTAAATATTAATACTATGTTCAAGTTAAGTAAATAATAAAAGAAATTAAAAAATGGTGAAGTTCTCTCTTGACGAAATACGTGTCTTAATGGACAAGCGGTGTAATATACGCAACATATCCGTTATAGCACATGTTGACCATGGTAAATCAACACTAACTGATTCCTTGGTAAGCAAGGCGGGCATTATTGCTGGCTCTAAGGCGGGCAATATGCGATTCACCGATACACGCAAGGACGAACAGGAACGATGCATTACGATTAAGTCAACGTAAGATAAATATTGAATACACATTTAATATGCCAAATTCATACTTATCGATATTCCAATAACAATCCCAGTGCCATAACAATGTATTTTGAGCTCCAGGACAAGGATTTGTGCTTCATCACACAAGCGGATCAACGCGATGAGCATACAAAGGGGTTTCTAATCAATTTAATTGATTCACCCGGTCACGTGGACTTCTCTTCGGAGGTAACGGCTGCTCTAAGAGTCACTGATGGTGCTCTCGTTGTTGTGGATTGTGTTTCCGGTGTTTGCGTGCAAACGGAAACGGTTCTGAGGCAAGCAATAGCGGAACGCATACGTCCCATTCTTTTTCTAAATAAAATGGATCGTGCTCTACTCGAGCTACAACTGGACTCGGAGCAGTTGTATCAAACTTTCCAACGGATTGTCGAGAATGTCAATCTAATTATTGCCACCTACAATGATGATAGTGGTCCCATGGGCGAAGTATCTGTGGATCCTTCAAAGGGTTCCGTTGGTTTTGGTTCGGGTCTGCATGGTTGGGCCTTCACTCTCAAACAGTTTGCCGAAATGTATGCCGATAAGTTTAGGATTGATGTGGAAAAGTTAATGAAACGGTAAGCTTATCCTTAAAAATGAAGACAGGACAATGATAATATTTCTCAATTCCATTTTAGTCTCTGGGGCAGCAATTTCTTTAATAAAAAGACAAGAAAGTGGCAAAAACAACAGGATTCGGATAGTGAGCGTTCATTTTGCCTCTACATATTGGATCCCATTTACAAGGTATTCGATGCTATCATGAACTATAAAACGGAGGAGATAACCAGCTTGCTGGCGAAGCTTGGTATAAAGCTACAGCCAGAGGAGCAAGAACATCAAGGAAAGGTGCTTCTAAAAACCGTGATGAGAAGTTGGTTGCCTGCAGGTGAAACTTTGTTGCAAATGATTGCCATCCATTTGCCATCACCAGTGGTGGCACAAAAATATCGCATGGAAATGTTGTACGAAGGTCCACACAACGATGAAGCTGCTGTTGCTATTAGGAACTGTGATGCCGAAGGACCACTGATGATGTACATTTCGAAAATGGTGCCCACTTCAGATATCGGAAGATTCTATGCTTTTGGTAGAGTATTCGCAGGCAAGGTGTCGACGGGTCAAAAGTGTCGACTCATGAGTCCGAACTATGTGCCCGGCAAGAAGGAGGATGTGATCGAGAAGGCGATTCAGCGTACGGTTCTCATGATGGGTCGTTCGGTGGAGGCCATTGAGGATGTGCCGGCTGGCAACATATGCGGTCTGGTTGGTGTCGACCAATTTCTGGTCAAGTCAGGCACAATAACAACATTTAAGGAGGCGCACAACATGAAGGTAATCGATACTAACCTTTTCCAAGTAAAAACTCCTTTTAAATACACTACTTTGTAAAAAGGTCATGAAGTTCTCCGTGTCTCCCGTTGTCCGAGTTGCTGTGGAACCGAAGAATCCAGCTGATTTGCCCAAGCTTGTGATTGGTTTGAAGCGTCTGGCAAAATCCGATCCAATGGTGCAGTGCATTATTGAGGAATCGGGTGAGCATATTATTGCTGGTGCTGGTGAATTGCATTTGGAAATCTGCATTAAGGATCTGGAGGAGGATCACGCCTGTATACCACTTAAAACATCCGATCCTTTGGTATCTTATCGCGAAACTGTTTTAGAAGAATCTAGCCAGTTGTGTCTATCCAAATCACGCAACAAGCATAATCGTTTGACCATGAAGGCACAGCCTATGCCTGAAGGATTGGCTGAGGATATTGACAGTGGCATCGTCACTTCCCGAGATGAGTTCAAGAAGCGAGCGCGTTTCCTTAACGAAAAGTATGACTATGATGTTAGTGAGGCGAGAAAGATTTGGTCTTTTGGTCCTGATTGCAGTGGCCCCAACATTATTGTGGACTGTACCAAATCAGTTCAGTATTTGAATGAGATCAAGGACTCAGTAGTTGCCGGCTTCCAGTGGGCCTCCAAAGAGGGCGTTTTGGCCGAAGAGAATATGCGTGGCTTACGCTACGACATACACGATGTAACGGTGCATGCGGATGCAGTGCATCGTAGTGGCAGTCAAATTATCCCAACCACACGACGCTGCTTGTATGCCGCCGCAATCACAGCAAGTCCACGTCTTCTCGAACCCGTTTATCTGTGTGAGATTCAGTGCCACAACTTGGCTGTTGGCGGCATCCACAAAGTTCTGAGTAGAAGACGTGGCCATGTGTTTGAGGAGGCTCAAGTGCCAGGCACACCAATGTACATGGTCAAGTCATATCTGCCGGTCAACGAATCTTTTGGTTTCACAGCAGAGCTGCGCACAAATACACGTGGTCAGGCATTTCCGCAATGTGTGTTCGATCATTGGCAGGTGCTGCCTGGTGATCCTTGTGAGATCGACAGCAAACCCTACCAAATAGTACAAAATACACGCTTACGAAAAGCTTTAAAGCCAGGATTACCCGAACTGGCAATGTATTTGGATAAGTTGTAGAGGAAAAAAGTTTATGTATATATTTATTCATTAATCACTCTAAGGCATACGTGTGCTAAGCTTTTTCCATGACTCATTTCTAAATATTTTATCAAAAAACACTTTATTTGAAAAACCATCACACAAAACTTGCACGATTTTTTGAACACAACGTCAAATATTTATAAGTCATCGAAGTCTTTAATATCGATAAAATTTGACATTTAGTAGAAACATCGATAGTAATCATATGTTTAGCTATTGTTGCAAATGCTGCCACCTGCGGTCTGTAGTTGCTTTCATAACGTTCAAAAGAAACTGAATATGTCCGCTGTGGAGCAGGATCCTGTTGAACTAATGCTAAAGAAAACAGGCTGCATTGAGCTACATTACAAAGTACAGGAGTGCATAGCTGAGTCCGGCGACTGGCGCATGTGTCAGGACAAAGTAAAAGAGTTCAAAGCTTGCATGCAAAAGTATGTGAATGAGCAGACCAAAAAATACGCCAATGTTAAATAAAATCGTTAGGAAACTCTTGAGCACCAGTCTCGCCGCTGAAACATCAACAAAACTGGTGCTCATTGTACGCAGCGATCTCAAAATGGGCAAAGGTAAGACGGCAGCTCAGTGTGCCCATGCGGCTGTCATGTGCTATCAAAATGCAGCACAGGGCACCGAAGAACAAAATGCAATCCTTAAGCGCTGGTGCTGTATGGGCCAGCCAAAGATTGTGCTGCGTGTTAATAGCTGTGAGCAGCTAAATGGATTGCAACTGAAAGCTGAGCAGGCAAATGTGGTGGCGGCTCTGGTAAGGGATGCGGGTCGCACACAACTTGATGCCGGCACAGCAACAGTGTTGGGCTTGGGACCGGCAATGTCCATCGATCTTGATAAACTCATTGGTCATTTAAAGCTTTTGTAAATCACTAAGCATTCAAACTGTTTATAATTTCTTTATCTATGTAATTCATAAAATTAATATAACTACAAACCAAGTGATACATATTTAGTTTGTCTTCTTGCCAACGGACATTGTGGATATGGTTAAGGACACTGCTTGGCCAAACATTTCCACTAAATCGGAGGTAACACGTTCCGTTATTTGACGCAATTTACCGTTCGATTCACCGCAAATCAAACGCTCAACACGCGGAGTAGGACACTGCACTAAGACGGTGGTGTAAACAACATCTGTAATAAATCATAAAATTTTATAAATAAGTGTCTATATTATCAGTTAGATCATACATACGCTTCTCCACATTGTAATATTCAAGCTCGCACTTAAGATTATAGGGTATCTCCTGTGGCAGATAGTCTAGCAGGCGAGCTCGCACGCTCTCCACAATTAGCGATTCGGGCGTTTCATCTGTGTAAACATTTGACGCAAAACGCCAGCGTCTGGTCTTTGCAGTTCCTATTAAATAATCCTGCAGTTCCTGCAGACCATTGCCCGTTAGAGAGGAAACCAGGAAGACATCGTTGAAATGACTCCAACTGGTTTCACGTTGATTTAAAGGCAATCCATTTGTTGACAACTGTTGAGCTTCATCATTATGCGCAGTTTTTTTGCTTTTCTGCAACGTGTCATTTGTCAAAGTCTTAATTAGATCCAAGAGGACACGTTTTGATTTTAATGCATCGATTTTGTTGAGTATCAAAAAGCTGGGTAACTTAGCGTAGGCTTTTAATGTATCCAGCACTGTGGGATGCAACTCCTTGCGGGTCCAACTATTTGATGCATCCTGCACGACTGCAATAATATCCGCATGTTGGATAGCATGACGATAGGCGCTCTTAAAACTCTGCTCCAAATGATGTTTCCTTATCTCTCGCTGTGTCACCAGTCCCGGTGTATCATAAAAGACGAGCTGCGTCTGTCCTGTGGTTAAAATTGCAGTGTTCGCCTTGCGTGTTGTGTGAACTTTGGCGGATGTGGGACACACCTAACAACCGACAGCTTTAACTGATTTGATATATTCTGCGCCAAAAGTAAACTTACCTTGTGATTAATTATGTTGTTAATGAATGTGCTTTTGCCTACATTTGGAACTCCAATGACGGCGATGTGAAGGGCTCTCTGCTGTTGTGCATTGTTATGGTTTTTATCGCTGTTCACAGTATCCGATGTTGGTGGCGGTGGCGTTAAGTGTGCGCTCTCTTCACTTGTCGGTATTGTGGCACACAAATTACGCACATTAATTGGCAATAATGTGGTTTTATTGCAATTAAGTAATTTTAAAGTACTTGGTAGCCAATATAAACTCATCGCAAAAAAGTGTGACTGGCAATTTAATCGAAAAGAGAGCAATAATAAAATTTATTTATCGATTTTTGTCAGCAAAAATAGCGGCAGCCATCGATACTTGGAAGTATCTCGTGCAGTAGCGGGTAACATTATAAGTGACGCAATAAATTCAAATTTCACTTTGGTTCATAAACATTAATTTTTAGTTTTGTTAACAAACAAAAATTATTATAGGTGTATTAGAAAATTGGAATTTAAGCTTAAGTATCTAAAACTATTCATTTTGTATTGCGTTGCAGTGTTACGGTAAATACATTATAAAACAATCACTTTTGATTTTGATTTTTTTTACATCTAGAATACCACAATTAAATATCAAGTTAAGGAGATGGAGGCTAAATTATTCAACCAAAACTGTATCCTGCTCCTGCACTGAATAAAAATCAAGTGTCTTGGCGCTATTCTCCAAACGAACCACGAGATCCGGCCGTTTGGCATCGATATAGCAAAGTGTCGGAGTTTCTCCAACAATGTGAAAACGTTTCATGACCAGTCCTTGTAGTGTTTGCACGGTTATCATGCGAGGTACCTTTTTCTCCCAAACTTCACCAGTTTTTTGATGCTTTATGAGAACTTTGATGAGATTCGACTGTTTGGCTTGGATTCCCGGCACAAAGTCAGCGGGAGAACCATATTCTGTGTTGCAAGAGGAGAGCGTCAATTAATACAAAAAAAAAAAAAAAAAAACAAAAGATAATTAATATATTTCTTACTATTGACAATATGCAAGTAGGTACGATGTTTTTTATAGAAATCGCGCAGAGCATCTGATCCAAGCTTGGTAGCCTGCAGCCAATCCAATGCATACTTTTTCCATACATCATATTCAGCTCCACGTCGCTCCTCTGGAGTAACCTTTGCCTTATTAATAAACTGTAAGCCCGCAATACTGGCGACAGCTTTTGAAAACATTTCATCGAAGTTGGATTTCAAATGTGGCGTTTTGTTAAGTCGCTTTAACTGCGGTAGCTTATCCAGCTCGTTGAATGCATCAGCCTTAAAAAAATATATATATATATATTTGCTGCACATAAAGATTCTAGCGTAAACATCACTCTAACCTCATTCCATATGGGATTGTGCAACAAGTTAAGCTGCTCCAAGGATACAAACATATTAAGCTTGCCCTGTGGCTCACAATCCGGAAGCTGCAGCTGCTCAATGCCATTTTCCATAAGATTAAGCACGCGCAGTGTTCGAATGTTACCCAACTTGATCACCTGATCAAAATCCATCAGCTTTGTGCGATGCAAGTCCAACTCGCGTAGCTTTCGAAAGATGCGCTCACAATCCACAACAGCTAGTTGAATGAATGCATTCTCCTGCAGTCCCAGCGATTCAATATCAGGCCATAATAGCGCTGTCTGCATCACATCCTTCCAGTCTGTGAATCCGCAATTTCGCAAATTAATACGCTTCAATTGACGAAAAGACGGCGCCAGTTCTCTGATTTGTGATTCTGTGGGCAATACCAGACGATTGGAACTGCAAAATCAAACAAAATACATTTAAAGAAATAAGAGACAATGCTAGATGAGCAGATAACTAACCTCAAATTCAAATTGTCAAGCATGGGCAATTGCTGCGTAATGCTGGCGACAATCTCCCAGTTCCAAATAAGAGTGTGACTCATATTAAGCGTCGTCAGGTTTGTTAGATCCTTTAGGTAGCCTGCTGCGTTCACAGGCGTATCATCGACACTTACTTCTGTAAGCTGCTCAAATTTGCTCTGCTTGCGAGCGATCTTATCCATACCGACGACCTCGAAGAGTGATGCCTGCAAAGATGCTTTGGCCTCGCGTATCAACGATATATCCACATTGCTCGAATTGTAGTTGAGATAACGTTCACGCGTTTCGTCCTCCAGGGTGGCGCAGGGTCCTAGCTTGCCTGGCCTTATAAAGCTGCCTGCTGTTGGCAGTTGAGTTTGGAAATAACGCTTGCCATCGACAGTGCCATTGTGCTTCCCCCGCATCCCATCATCCCACTCAATGCCAAGCCAGGTGCCAACATGGCCACAAACCTGCGTTATTAATATCGACAAATCATTATTTAACTAACACAATTGACTTTTCAGCAGCTTACCTCGCCTACATATTTGACGGTGCCATAGTTGTTGCCTATTTTGATACGTGTGCCCAACGGATAAAACAGCTGCGCCTCATCAATAATTCCAACCATTGTTGTTTGTTTTTACAGCGACTACTGTTTTGTGTATTTGATTTGTAAACAGCTTTCGTGCCTTCGATTCGCAAAACACCTTTGTCATAAACTGTTTACAGGGCCTAGTGCAAGAGATTGAGAATAAACATTGTTAACAAACAGGTACAAACTTATTTTAGCTTTAATTTTGCACAGAAATTACGAACTTCTTTTTTATTGTGTGATTAGCTGTCCTCTAAACAGGGCTGTATAAGCCAGGGCTACATGTTTATGCTAAGCTGTTATTTATTTCTCGTCTATCGATATTTACATAACTATCGAATTCAATACTAGCTGATATTAGCTTTAAGTATATAAGATATACCACAACCACCACTAAAACTCTGTTGGCAGCTCTGATTTCCGCTCTGTTTGTTATTTGCTCGTTGATCGATAGTGCCAGTCTGCTATCGATGGTAGCGCCCAACCATCGATTATGCCAATAGCTCTCCACCTCTAGCTGATAGTAAGTATTTCGATCTTTTCTGAAAACTGTCACACAAGACGAAAGACTTTTGTACAGTACATTTTTAATTTGTTTTTTGTTATTTCAATAGTTCCAACAATTTTAACCTGTTAAAAAAAAATATATATAAGATAAACGCATATATAAAAAGTCATAAATTTGATAAAGTGTGCGTCGCTAAATAAAATATTTCATGAACATACCTGTATTGGCTACAGGTAAACACAAAAAAAAAAGACCGGTGTGGGTCTGCGCTCTAAAACGGTACATCCCCAAAACAAAAATTTGTCTAGTTCGAATAAGTAAGTAAGGCAGTCTATATCGCCAAGAAGTGCCACGTCAGCGCTCAAAATAAGTGAAGGAGCGAGAACGAAAACGCTGACGACAGAAAAATCACAATTGGGATCGAATTTCATTTGTGTGCTGTATATTTCAGTATACAATTTACAAACAAAGAACGCAGTGAGAGGCAGAAATAAAAATGGGATCTGATAATAAGACGGATGAAAAGATGGAGGCACGTATTTATGGTCTAAAGATATGCATATATTTGTAAGGAATATATTTTTTAACAGGCTCGCGCCTATCAACTGCGTATTGTTGACTTCTTAACCAAACGTAATGGTATTGTTTATTTACCAACCGGCTCGGGCAAGACTTACGTGGCCATCCTGGCACTCAAACGTTTCTCTCAAAACTTTGACAGGTTTGTATAAAATTTTACTTATGAGCAGGGTACAAAATAATAATAAGAAAAGAAAAAAACACAATAAGGGGAATAACAAAATAAAAACAATCAAGGCGTGTTTGCTTGACAACATTTAGCTTTCAGCTTGAAAATCGGCTTCACATATCACATAACTTATTTATGCCATAACTGTGTGTACTTTGAATTGCAATCAGCGCTCGTATTTGTTTACATTATGCAGACCGATCGAGGAGAATGGACAAAGAGCTTTGTTTCTTTGTAATACTGTTGAGCTGGCCCGCCAGCAGGCCGTCGCTGTGCGAAAGTATACAAACTTTAAAGTGGGTTTCTACGTTGGCGAACAGGGCGTGGATAATTGGAATCGCGGGAAATGGGTTGATGAAATACGGGACAATCAAGTAAGCATATTCAACTCTTTTTCAGATCAAATGCAATTGCAAATAACAAATAATAATTCAATATATTATTTTCTAAAAATCAGGTTCTTGTTGGCACAGCTCAGGTAGTACTCGATTTGTTCCTACAGAAGCATATGGAACTGAAGTCAGTGAGCATTGTAATTATGGATGAGTGCCATCATGGAAACGGCCGTCATCCGTATCATGAGTTCATGCGACTGTTTCAAATGCAACAGTCACTGGGCACGCCACTGCCACGTGTGGTGGGTCTAACCGGAGTGCTAATCAAGGGCAATGAGATTAACAAGGTGGGCTTAAAGTTAAAGGAGCTGGAGACGACTTTTCGTGGCAATATTGTCACTGTCTCCGACACAACCGAAATGGAGAATGTAATGCTGTAAGCGATTTCAATAACTAATGTTCACACAGATTATTAATATTCCAATCCCGATTATCTGTTCAGTCACTCGACAAAGCCAAGGGAATGCCTTATTACTTACCGTTCCGTAAACCAGAGATTTGAAGTTATTATCAAAATACGCTCGCTTATCGAATCCTTTTATAAGACAATTGATAAAATTGAAATTGGAGAGCAGCCTGTGCGAATGTCGAAAGGATTGCGTTTTGCACGCGATCCAAATAAGAAAAGTGGCATTAAAACGATGCTCAATGACTTCATCTTTCAAATGGATAACTATGGCATATATGCGGGCTCCATTGCGATTGTATCAGTGCTGGTCGAATTTGATGTTAAACGACGCCAGTCAGAAACCCTTGCCTTGCGCAATATGTACCGAGTGGTAATTACCCTCTGCGATAACATTCGTCATTTGCTGATGGAACAGTTGCGCGGTATGCTCGACGATGAAGATTTGTCGGATGAGGCAGTCGAAACTGAGGATATCATTATGAGTTTCTCTACGCCCAAGGTGCAAGTGTTCTTGCATTATTTGAAGAAAACCTTTGCCAACATGGATCCCAAGGATGTTTGCTGTTTGGTTTTCGTAGAGCGACGATATACATGCAAATGTCTTTATGGGCTACTTCTCAACTTTATTGCTGCTACGCCAGAGCTGCGCAATGTTCTCACACCACAATTTATGGTTGGACAACATAGCATTCATCAGGATTTTGAGAGCATTCTCGAACGCCGTTGGATGAAGTCGGTAAGTTAGCGAAAATCATTTGTTTGTCGTGCAATGTGGATTAATGCATTATTTTTTACTTTCCAGGCCATTCAGCAGTTTCGCGAAGGCGAGGCCAATTTAATGGTGTGCTCCAGTGTACTCGAAGAAGGCATTGATGTGCAGGCATGCAATTATGTATTAATATTGGATCCAATTAAAACGTTCAATATGTATGTACAAACCAAGGGACGAGCACGCGCCAAAAATGCATCGTTTGTATTGTTTACGTCGGATTTGGATAATACAAAGATTGCCCAACAAATTAATCAATATCGAAATGCACATAACGAGATTAGCGAGTATCTAAAGGATCGTGTTTTAGAGCGAAGCGAGCCACAGTTGGATGATATAAATCAGCATTTCCAAGATGACATCCAGCCATATGTGAATGCAAACGGTGCCATTCTATTGGCAAGCAGTGCCTTAAGTTTGATTCATCGCTACATTCAGCAGATGCCAAACGATGCCTTTGGCTGTGTGCTGCCCTGGTTTAAGCTGCTGGACCCCGAAGAACGCAAAGCAATCACAAAAGAAAGCAAGCAAATTGTTTCGCTCACTTTGCCACTAAATTCACCACTACGCGTTCCTATTTACGTTAGTTCATTTGCGTTATCATAATCCAACTCCTATTTTAAACCTCTATATTGTTTGTAGAGCGATCCCATGGGTAATGCTCGTGCGGCCAAGGTTTCGGCTGCATTCAAGGCGTGCGTCAAATTGCATGCCATGGGCGAGTTGAACGAACGTTTTCTGCCCACAACAATAAACGAACGCATTGCCGACATTGCAAATGTACATTTCGAGCACTGGAAAAAATACGGTGATAGTGGTAAGCATCGTCCTATTAATATACACTACTAGTTAACTCATAATAACATGTGCAATATCTCTGTGCAGTGACCTTAACGCGCAAGGAACGTAATGCGCTCAATACCAAAAATATTAAAACATACGAGACTCGTTGCCCATCGGAGTTATACGATGCGATGCCTCGAGTGGGCGAAAAATGTTACGCATATGAGATTATTTTGGAAGCGCAATTTGATCGCAACGATTACACTTCTCACATGTACGATGCATTCCAGACACGTCGTAATTATGCGCTGCTGCTGAGGAAACGTTTGCCACGATTGGCGATTATGCCGCTGTTTAGTCATCAGGGCAAGATGCATGTGCATGTGGCCGAGGAGCCTTTGGAGCTGATCATTGACAGTCAGCAGAAGTTGGATCAATTGCAACATTTCCATGTTATGATCTTTCGTGATATACTGCGCATTTGGCAGCCTTTTTTTGTGCTTGATCGTCGCAATGCGGAGAGTTCCTATTTGGTGGTGCCGCTGTCATCAATACCTGGTATGGGCTTAGATTGGTCACTAGTGGAGCAGTTTACGCGACTACCCAAGGTGCAGGCAACAGGCTTGGCACTACGCCAGCAAATGCCGCCGCCAGATCCTAAAGATTTTGAGGGCAAAGTTGTGACGCAATGGTATGCAAACTATGATGAGAAACGCATGCTGGTCACCAAAGTGCACACAGATCTAACACCCTTGAGCATAATGGAGGAGAAGCAGGGCATGAACTACTACAACTTTACAATGTCCAAGTATAGAAATTATATTGGCGATGTTGTCCACAAGAATCATTTTCTGCTGGAAGTTCGCGAGTTGACGGATCAATTGAATTTCTATGTGCAGCAAAAGGTCAAATCCTCGGCAGTCAACAAGTTACGCTCCAAGGTGATGCTGATACCGGAGCTATGTTTCAATTTTGGCTTTCCCGGCGATCTCTGGGTGAAGTTGCTCTTCTTGCCGAGCATTCTGCGCCGCCTGCACTTTATGCTGCACGCAGAAGCACTTCGTGTTAGGATTAACAAATATCTTGGATTGGATCGATTGCCACAAAATGGCAAAGACTATCGACCCCGTCCGCTCGAGATTGATTGGTCATTGCGTCGCAATGTGGATCACCAAGGCAATGCAATGCATGATTTGGATGCCGAAGCTCCTGCACTGCTCGAACCGCTGCCCACCAAGAGCATCGAAGATGCCATTGAAAAATTGGAAATCACCGAACTGGAGATACCCTGGCAACAGTATATGGAACCACTTGACGTCGATCGCCACATCATGGCCGCTTATCCCGTTGAGCTATCATATTACTATAGATTCACTCGTGGTCAAATTCTTGATCTGGAAAAGCTCGAACTTGAGGACAAAGAGCTCTGGTCTAAGGCACAGTTTAATATGCCTGAGGGCAATATCTACAGCAGTCAGCCGAGAAAAAATCTACCTGCTCTGCCTTCGACCAATGTGTCCAATACTACTCGCGTCGAAGATGTGCAGCTTTCGGTTTTGCAACGCAGCATCTCCAATGAACACATTACTCCAGCGGAGCAGAGTGATTTCCTTGCTGCCATCACCACTGCAGGCAGCGTCGATGTCTTTGATATGGAACGCTTTGAGCTGCTCGGCGATTGCTTTCTTAAACTTAGTGCCACACTATTTTTGGTAAACAAGTATACCGATTGGAACGAGGGCATATTGACGCAGGTAAGCTTTGTCAAAATGCTGTGAAACCATTCGAATTTCAATTCAACGATTCTTAGGTCAAATCGACGCTTGTCTCGAATCGCAATTTATTGTATTGTTTGAGGGACACGGACATTCCAACACGGATTTGCAGCACGTTGTTTATGCCCAAATACACTTGGCTGCCACCTAGTGTAGGTCTCCCACAGAATGTTTTGGCATTGTGGCAGCAAAAACCCGAAGTGGCGTCTCTAGTTGGCCCTCACAACTTGCGCAACTTAACGGTGAGCGAGGAGGAGCTTTTTGGCACTGGCAAGTGTGGAGAGAGGGCCTTTAATAGCTTTGTAGATGGCTGCCGTTCGAATGAGCATACGCATCACGCGGGCACGGACTTTAGCAACGAAATCAACTTCTGTGTGGGACTGGCGGCGATGCCGGACAAAGTGGTTGCCGACACGCTCGAGGCACTGCTGGGCGTCATAGTTAAGAACTATGGATTACAGCATGGCTTTCGTATGCTGGAATACTTTGGCATTTGTAAGGAAGACATTGGGAAGCCGCTGACGCAGCTCTTGGATTTGCATTTGGGCGGCGCACGTTTGCGTTCGAGCATGACAAGCCGGGATATCGATGGTTTTTTAATAAATCATTCGGCCTTGGAACGCAACTTGGGTTATACGTTTAACGATCGTGCTTATCTGCTGCAGGCTCTGACTCATCCATCCAATCCCACTAATCGTTTAACGGGCTGCTATCAGGAACTGGAATTCGTTGGAGATGCAATATTGGATTTCCTTATCTCCGCCTATATATTTGAGCACAAGACTCGCATGACTCCCGGTCAATTGACAGATTTGCGTTCTGCTCTCGTTAACAATACGACATTGGCTTGCATTTGTGTTCGGCATCGTTTTCACTTTTTCATACTGTATGAGAATGCGTTGCTCTCGGAATCGATAGAAAATTTCGCACAATTTCAGGAGTCACAGCATCATCGCGTGACCAATAATGTGCGCATCCTTATGGAGGAAGCTGATGTCCAGCCAGAGGCTTTAGACTCGGATGATGAACTGGAGCTGGCTGAAGCAGCTAAACAGAAATCCACAGCCATAACAATGGGTGACAATAAGCCGTTGATTGGTAATTACAATTTGTCAACGAATGTGGATGTGCCCAAGGCATTAGGTGATGTCGTGGAAGCCTTAATAGCTGCCGTCTATTTGGATTGTCGTGATCTGAACAAGACCTGGCAAGTTGTCTACAGACTCTTTGAACCCGAACTGCTGGAATTCTCACGCAATGTGCCATTGAATCCCATCCGTCAGCTAGGTGAACACAAGTCTGCGAAGCCTGTTTATGGTGCGCCTGTCATAGAGAATGATAAGGTGATGGTCACATGCCAGTTTATATGCATGGAAAAAACCATCAAGGTCTGTGGATTTGGCAACAACAGCAAACAGGCTAAACTCTCTGCTGCCAAGCATGCGCTACAAAAACTTGCCAAATACGAGGCATAAGCTCATTTTCTACACCATTATTGATTAACCTTGATACCATTTAGAATGCATAAAAAGGGTCTAAAACGACATAAAAAAAAGATTATATATTACTAAGCAACATCAAAATAATGTCCGTCTTTTCGCTGATGACATCAAATTAATTAAGACTTCAAATAATAAATATTTACGCACATAAAAATGCAATTCAACCTTAGGTAGTTATTTTAAATTACACTAAAAAAAATTGCTGTTGCTAAGCATCAAAAAAATGTTACGATTTAAAAAAAAAAAAAAAACTATAAATACAATGTGATTATTAAATCAGCAAAAGGACTTGCATGCTATTGCATTTTATTTGTAAACTTGTAAAACAATAAATAAATTTATTATAAATGTAATTATGTTGTTATTAATAACCACTTACCAAAGTTGATCTCATAAGAAAAAAGCATTCAATCATAATAGTAAAAATTTTGTTTCGACTTCGACTACATTTGATAAATTTTAAATTACGTTTTTATTCACCGCGCGCATAATTCATAATGTATTTTTACAACTTGCGCTTCGTCAACATTGAGAGTTTGACGCCGCTTATTTACAAAATGCTTGGCGCATTTCTAATGTTAATTATTTTGGCGGGGTTCTACTTGTTAAATGTTGTTATTTTGTTTTTATTTTTGGACCAGCCACTGGTCTACAATAATATGAAAGTGCTTACAATTTACAATTAGTAACGTCGATCGAGAGAAACTTTTACAAATAATTCAGCAATAAAAAGTTACAGAAGTCATTAAATGAAAACTAACGTATTTTTGGAATGCCACCAGATTGCACAGACAAGGTTTAAACAAATCGATCACAAAAATTATTAAGAAAATCAGACAAACACACACAACACATTTTAGTACCTTCAACTAAGCCTAAAGCGGTTTCATTACAATTAAAATGAGATTATTTTGCTTGCTCCTAAACTAATACACAATTATTGGTCGCGTGTGTGCAACGGATTATCCCTAAACGCGACAGTTGCAATCGGGTTTATTGATGCTGCGCTGTCGGGTTTGTAGATTACGCAATGCAGCTCCGCCATACTGTATTCCACTGCCAATGCGCTCAGGATCTAGTTCGCCGGTCTCTATCTTAGCCAATATGGTTTTCGAGCACTTGAGAAAAGCCTCTTCAACATTTTCGCCGGTCTTCGCGCTCGTTTCCAAGAAAATAAGCTCTACAAAGTAATCAATGATTAGTTAATGAGACTAGATTAGAAAAGTGTAGGCGCACCGTTCTCTTGTGCGAAGGTGCTTGCTTCAAGAAATGTAACATCACGCGCCTCCTCCAAATCCTTCTTGTTGCCCACCAACAGTATGACAATGTTCGGACTGGCAAGAGTTCGTGCATCATTTAGCCAATTGGTCAAAGCATTGAATGAATCCCTCGATGTGGTGTCATAAACCAGCAGAGCGCCAGCAGCGCCACGATAATAGGAGCGTGTCACTGAACGGAACCTTTCCTGGCCAGCTGTGTCCCATATTTGTAGCTTCACCGATTTTCCGCCCACATTCACAATTCGCGAGCCAAACTCAACGCCAATGGTGTGCGAGCTGTCGTCCTTGACTGCAAAATCAAGAATAATAGTTTTAGGATAAATAAATAAAACACAATACTTCCAGTATCACATTATAATTAAACTGAGAAAAGACTTATATAAAGCTACATAATTACATATATTCTGAACACATGAAGAACATAAATAATAAAAAAAAAATAATGTTAATTTTTATCAACTTTATTACTACTCACATTTGCTTTCGATAAAATGATGCAAGAGACAACTTTTGCCACTGCCAGCACTGCCTATTATTAGAAACTTGAACAGGTAATCTAAAGATAGGTAAACATTTAAATGCGTTTACTAATTGACTCTAGGGAGAACGGGGAAGTTTGACAAACCGTATGTTTCAGACATGTTATTTGTTTTTGCGTTGTTGTATTGTTTCTTTGTTGTCGACGCCCGTTTGACTGCGTGGCTTTTGGGCGAAACGTGATTTATTTGGTGTGCTGCTTTGAAAATTCTAAAATCGAATTTGATATCCAGCAAACTTATTCTTTTGTTTTTAACTAGATAGTGTTGTTGTTGACCTGCAGAAGTACACACGCACACAAACGCACATAAGAATATGAATCATGAACATTGTGAACATTGTGAGCTGAACTTAAAGAATGAACATGTGTGATGTACATATGTATGTGTGTCAAGATAGCAACGGCTCGCCAGCAACGAATTTCGGAATTTGGTTTAAAGGACTGAGCCACCAATTAAGACTAATCTTTTTATGAGTTTTTCAGCATGAACCCTAAGAAATTTTGATGCAGAATTGTTAAAAAATTGTTTTTATGCAAAGTTTGGCATTATTAAGGCATATCGAGCTGGTAGTTCCTACATGAACTGAACTATTGTGCAACAGAAAGCTGGCGGATATGATATGCATTTGTTCACGACTGGTACATATTTTATTTTTTCCAAGAGACTAGCCAAAGTTTACTTCTTTCAAATAAAATTACTTAATAAGGGTCATTACTTTAACGTTGCCATCAGACATTTTCTGAGTAAATAGCATTATGTACCTTTTGACTTTTCAGCCAAAGGAACATGAACCAAGTTCCTGAATTCGTTGCTGGCGAACCGTTGACACACTTGACTGTTTCTCTTCTCGACGCATGCTTTCACCTAGCTCTCTGCCCAAAAACAGCTGATTGACGCTGCATAGTGAATATGTAACAATCGAAAAAAACAACTGAAATATACTTCAAGCAATGCTACAAATAAGTCGAAATACAGCCAATGCTGCGCTACAGCGTTGGCGGCAACGTAAATTACTCTCAACATGGTCGCCGCTGGCCACCGCTTTCAATGTGCCACCAGCAAAACGCATCAATTTCACGCGGGACGATGTTGTGAGTAAAAAACCAAACTACACCCCTAAAATTTACTATAACTAACTAACCTTTTGTTTTCCCAAGGGCCTATTTCGCATGCCGGAACTTCGTAACGCTGATGGCTTTTATTTACTGCGCGAGAATGTGGAACAATCAACGCTGGAACTCATTAGCGAAGCCACCTCTAGCCAGCGTCAGCGCAAAATGGTTGATATCTTTGATGAGCTCTCCGATTCGCTGTGCAAGGTTGCTGACTTGGCTGAATTTATAAGGATTGCTCATCCCAAGAACAAGTACATGCAAGCAGCGGAACAGGCATGCATTAGCATTTGTGGCATTGTGGAGAGCCTTAACACGCACAAGCCGCTATATCAAGCGCTCAGAAAGGTGGTACACGACGGTGATTCTCTGCCCACCACCGAGGTGGATCAGCATGTGGCCAAATTGTTTCTATTCGATTTTGAGCAGTGCGGCATTCATTTACCTGAGGAGGAGCGTCTGCGTGTCGTTCGCCTTAACGATTACATTTTGCAACTTGGCCAAAAGTTCATGAATGGCGCTGTGCAACCAACGACGCTTTCGCGCCGTTGTGTGCCGGAGGACATACGTCAATAGTAAGTGAAGCAACTATTTTCATTGTATGCCCGAAGTTAAACGAATCTTTGTATACGCATATATTATTATATATATATATATATATATATATATATATATTATAGTTTTCCCAGTGATGGCGAGAATATTATCGTAACTGGACTTAGCATCAATGCCTCAAATGTGAAGATGCGCGAGGCCGCATATCGTTTGTATCTGCAGCCCTCTGATAGCCAGGAGGAGCTGCTTAAAGATATGCTGCTGTGCCGCTATGAACTAGCACGTAGCTGCGGCTTCGACACCTACGCTCATCGTGCGCTGAAGGGTAGCACAATGGAGCGACCCGAACTTGTTTGCGAGTTTATAGATGAACTATCGGAGCAGCTACGTCCACGTGCTGAGGCCGACTTTGCGCTAATGACCCAAATGAAGCGCAATGAGAGTGGATTAAATAATGCTCTGGTTGAGATCTGGGATACACCATACTTTACCACACAGCTAAAGCGACAATCGCTGGAGGAGCAGGCCAATGAGTTTTTGCCCTATTTCTCACTGGGTGGTTGCATGGATGGCTTGGATAACCTGCTGCACTCACTGTATGGAGTACGCCTGCAAAATACCGAAATGGACCCAGGCGAAAGCTGGCACAGTGACATCTACAAGCTGGCCGTGGTGCACGACCAGGAGGGTCTGCTGGGCTACATCTACTGCGATTTCTTTGAGCGAAGTGGCAAACCTAATCAGGATTGCCATTTCACCATTCAGGGTGGCAAGCGACTGGCCGACGGGACATATCAGCTGCCAATTGTGGTTGTCATGCTGGGCCTGGCACAGCCACGCTTGACGAGACCCATACTGCTGTCCCCCGCTCGCCTGGATAACCTTTTCCATGAGATGGGACATGCAATGCATTCAATGTTGGCCCGAACCGAACATCAGCATGTGACGGGCACCAGGTGTGCCACAGATTTCGCCGAGGTGCCAAGCGTACTTATGGAATACTTTGCCAGCGATCCTCGTGTGCTGCGCACTTTTGCCCGACACTTTCAGACTCACAAGCCAATACCAGAGGAAATGCTGCAGCGGCTGTGTGCTTCCAAGCATTTATTTGCTGCCAGCGAGACGCAACTGCAGGTTTTCTACTCGGCATTGGATCAGGTATATCATGGAGATGCATTGCAAGAAGGCGCCAGCACGACAGACACTTTGCGCAATGTGCAAAATCGTTACTATGGTCTGCCATATGTGGAGAACACGGCTTGGCAGCTGCGCTTTTCCCATTTGGTTGGCTACGGCGCCAAGTATTATGCATATCTAATATCAAAGACTATTGCATCATGGATCTGGCAGACGTACTTTGAGGCAAATCCCTTCAATCGCCAAGCTGGCGAGAAGTATCGTGCAGAGATCTTGGCGCATGGAGGAGCTGTGCCCAGTCGCAAGCTGGTGACAAATTTTCTGCAGCGCGAATTGACACCCCGAGTACTAGCGGATAGTCTTATACACGAGATTGATATGGATGAGTCGAAGATTAAGGAGCTGATCATTAGCAGAAACTAGCGGTAGCTCATGAGTTTCTTTGGGTCACAAATACGCTTGTAAATAAGTGTTTTCTTTTTTTTTTTAATTATAAATAGTTAACTGCTCCATTTTGTACATAGCGAATTTGGTTATCATTTGGTTATGCGGGCATCACAGCGGGCATCAATTCCACACCCACAAACTCCTTGGCAATTCGCACTCCAAGAAAAAACATACCAAAACTCTTCACCAGCATCCTGGAAAGCAAAATATATAAGAAAAGTTTGGTTATGTAAACATATGCGGCAATTGACTCCATGTTTAGCGACTCGCTAATAGCGAGCGTTGTGGTACTCACCACTGGAATTCATTTTGATAGATGTTACGTATAACGTTAAAAGGATTTCCAGCTTTCGCCATTGTGGTTAAGAATTTTTATGTTATTTATTTTACGTTTGACTGCTGTTTTGCTTAAATGCTGTCGCAAGAGTGAACAGAAGTCACAAAAAAAGAAATGACACGCTCACTGGGATTCTAATAAAGATTTTTAGTATTTTTCGTTTAGTATTTTGCAGTCAATTGCTGCTAAGTTTTAGTTATGTTGCGCACTCTAGCTTAAGTTTTCATTGGATGCGTTCACCAGGATGTTTTGCTCCAATAGCATATATATGCTACAGATTACTTTGCATATGAACGAGGAAAAATTTACGCTACATAACTGATTTCTCGAAATTCGGATAATATATATATAATAAATAACGGAATGCATACAAAATAAAAGTTGAATAAAATCATTAAGAGTGTCATTTAAGTACATGTACTGAAACTATATTCTTATTGATAAAATCTTATGTTATTTAAGTATTTTGACTAAATCAAAGAACTGTTCGCTCAATAGTTCTTTGCTGAAATGCATTAAGAATTCAACAGACTTGGTCACATTATTTGCAGTCCCAATTGCACGTGCAGCGCCAAAACAAGTAAATTTTGGAGTTTGTCTGGAATAAACAAATTAGCTATGGATAATACCAACGATGAGGTTGAAATGGAGGTTGTGGAGCCTGAGGATGCTGAAAGTGATATAGAAAATGAAAGTGACAACAACGAGGATGCCGATGGCACCACAAAGACACCTAAGCAAGTCTACTTGCCAGGTAAAACACTGGCCGAGGACGAAGAACTGGTCTGCGATGAGAGCGCCTATGTTATGCTGCATCAGGCATCCACTGGTGCACCGTGTCTCAGCTTCGATATCATACCTGATGAACTGGGCAAAGGCCGCGAGAGTTTTCCATTGACCGCTTACATTGTAGCCGGCACTCAGGCATCGCGGACGCATGTGAACAACCTGATTGTCATGAAGATGAGTAATCTGCACAAAACTCAGGACGATGATGAGGACAATGAAGACGACGAGGAGCTCGAGGATGATCAGGATGATGTGCCTGACAAGAACGAGCTGAAGAAACCGCAAATGACCTGCGCTCTTATTAAGCATCAAGGATGCGTGAATCGCGTTCGTGCCCGACGCATGGGTAACAATGTGTTTGCAGCATCATGGAGCGAATTGGGACGCGTGAACATCTGGAATCTGTCGCAGCAGCTACAGGCTGTCGAAGATGCTCAGCTGCTTAAGCAATATGAGCAACGGAGTGTTGGTAATGATGCATTGGGGTCTCGTCCTGTTTTCACATTTAGTGGACATCAGCAGGAAGGTTTTGCGATTGACTGGAGCCCCTGTGTTGAGGGTGTGCTGGCCACAGGCGATTGTCGACGCGATATACATATCTGGAGTCCACTCGAAGATGGTACCTGGAAGGTGGATCAACGTCCGCTTGTGGGTCACACCGCTTCCGTGGAAGATCTGCAATGGAGTCCAAACGAGCGCAGCGTGCTAGCCTCCTGTTCCGTGGACAAGAGCATACGCATCTGGGATTGCCGTGCAGCACCACAAAAAGCCTGCATGCTCAGCTGTGAGAATGCGCACGAGAGCGATATAAATGTTATCTCGTGGAATCACACGGAACCCTTTATTGCCAGCGGTGGTGACGATGGTTTCCTGCACATTTGGGATTTGCGACAGTTCAAAACCCAAAAGCCCATTGCCACATTCAAGCATCATACAGATCACATAACGACTGTCGAGTGGAATCCCAGTGAGGCAACAGTTCTAGCCTCGGGTGGGGACGATGATCAGATTGCATTGTGGGATCTGGCCGTGGAAAAGGATGCCGATCAAGCGCAGGCGCCAGCTCAAAACGAGGATGAGCTGAATAAACTGCCACCACAACTGTTATTCATTCATCAGGGTCAGAAGGAGATTAAGGAGCTGCACTGGCATCCTCAAATGCCGGGTGTTCTCCTCTCAACGGCTCACAGTGGCTTCAACATCTTTCGCACGATCAGCGTGTGAAAACCACGACCTTTACGATAACTTCTTAGCTTACAAAAAACAAAATAAAATAAATGTTTATGGCATTTTTTTTTATTAATAATGCTACTGAATTTTTTATTTTTTTTGAAGTGGCCTTATCATTAACATTGTCATCATTGTTGTCCTACTCATCAATCAGCATCGTGATATTGATTAGATGACGCATGGTAGGACGTCCGTGCGGGCAGTTCTGTAATCACAAAAAGATAAAACTTAAGTTAAACTTCAAACTATCTCCGCAACAAACAAGATGCCTTATCTCTGCGTCTGGATGAAAGGGGATGCCAAAATGAAATACAACCTGACAGTTTCATCAGCATTTGAAGCAAACGCGATGATCAATTTGTATCATAGAGGAAAAGCCCAAATGGACACTTGAGCTACCAGTGCTGGGTGGCGAACAGAATTGGCATATTTGTCTGGCCATTTATGGCATATTTGTGTTGGTTTGCTATGCTCTTTTCGAGTGGTACCCGGAGAGGCCTAAATGGCTTCAACTATGGCGCGGTTATTCTGCAGCCAGCGAAGCTCTGCGTGCCGAACTATATGACATGGAGCAGGAAGCAAAAGTAAGGAGCTCGCCAAGCACATTAATCCAACTGTTGCGCAAACCGAAGTTGCGATGCCTTTAATCATTGTCGGGCATCAATACGGTGAGTGATGGATTGCAATTAAGCCTTTAAGTGCCTTTTTACATATTGCATTTTTTCTTTACAGATCTTTTACTTCTCGGTGTTTTAATCGCACAGAGCTGATACTCTTATCCAGCCTCTTTTCAGCTAATGCATATTTCTATAGATTGTTATCTTTCAATTTGGTTTGGGCCACTGCCATTTTTATTGGGTCAGGTGGGCTTGAATTTCACATTATCTTTCTTGCTTTTTTTTCCATCATCCCTTCAACTTCCATTTGCACCGCGTTCCGCTGCCTTGACCGTTGCCTATTTGTTATGCAATCTTATTATTGGCATGGCATTTTCCAGTTTACAGAATGCTTTGGTGCTTCTGCCGTGCTCATTGACATGCTTGCTGCTGTTCGGGCTGACGAAACACTACTTGCCAGAGACACGCGGTCGTGATCCATCCGAGGTAGTACCGCTAATCACTGTTGGCTTTAAATCAAAGCGGTTAAGACAATGATTAACGATTAGTAAGGGTGCATTTAGTTATAGTGTAGTTGACCCAATAAATAATTAAGGGATTAGTGTTTTCTTTTATTAGATTAAATGTAGAGGAAAAGTTGCGTTTACCAAGTAGTTGAACATGCACAGCGCAATACAGCTGATGGAGCTGCCGGGAGGTAAACGTAATGGAGCGCAGTGGACACGTTTGCTTGTGTGGAGCACATTGGGCAGCACCATTGGTGCCGCTGTGCCTGGTGGCTATTGTATGGGCATCATTAATAATCCAGCTGTGGTAAGTAAGTATAATTTCTTATTTCACACAATTTTTCAGCTGAGTTTATGTTGCAGCACATGCGCTCCTGGTGTGAATCCATCCTGCTGCATAACTATGGCTGGCAGTTGTCATTTGCTGGCGTGGATACACTCTGGGCTTTAATTGTGTCCATCTATTTGATTGGTGGGGTCTTAGGCTCCGCTTGCGCTGGCTGGGCTGCGAATCGTTTTGGACGACGTGGTTGCTTTTTGCTGAGCGGCTCGCTTTTACTTTTGGCTGCATTTGGGTTTCTTAGCTGTCGTTTGCTGCAATCTGTTGAGTTACTTTTGTTGTGCCGTCTGATTGTTGGATTGGGCGCTGGATTGATAACCACCTGTTTGCCCATGTATCACAGTGAGATAGCAGCTTTAGAACAGCGAGGAATCTTGGGTGTTTGCTGTGCCGTCGGCTTCTCTATTGGCATTGTGTTGGCACAGATCATAAGCATGGATGCGCTGTTTGGTGGTGAACAGCATTGGCACATTGCACTAAGCTTTTATGTGATCTTTATGATAATTTGCTTTGCTCCGTTTCGCTTCTATGCAGAGAGTCCCAAGTGGTTGTACATTGTGAGGCAACAGCGAGAACAGGCGCTTTACATGCTCAGCCGTTTGCGTGGCAGCGATTTTGATCTGAAACAGGAGATTCTAGCCATGGAACGGGAGGCAGACAGCAAATGCAGCAGTCGCACTTTAAGTGATGTGCTTGGAGATAAGAGAATGCTTCTTCCATTGGTCCTACTTTGCGCCTATCAGGGTGGTCAACAGTTGTCGGGTTGCTCTTCAGTAAGTAAAAGTTGTTGTAGTTTAAAACTAGTTTAACAATCTTTTTTGCTCTATGGCAGATCTTTTACTATTCGGCATCGATATTTAGGAGCAGCGGCCTGTCGCCAGAGACAGCTCAATGGTTAAGTTTGGGCACTGGTAGTGTCAATTTGGCCATGTCGCTGCTTAATCCTTTGCTGATGGCCAAATTCAATAGACGCACTCTGATGCAGCTCTCCAGCTTTTTTTGTGCTCTGCTGATGTTTGTGTTTGGCTGGCTGGTGGAATATAGCGTAAGTTGTGAATATTCAATGCATTCAATTTGATTTAATCTTTTACCTGTATCCTTATTGTAGTCATTGATTCCCTGGATATCTACTGCAACTATTGCCAGTCTTTTCCTATATCTCATCACCTTTCAGCTGGCCTTGGGTGCTATGCCATCTTTTATAGGCACAGGTATTGTATTGAACATGATATAACTATTTCTATTTCTTAACCACTTTTTTCATTTAAGAGCTCTTTGAGGTACCTTCGCGTTCAGTGGCCAACTCTTTGGGCAATCAAGTGGGCTGGGGCTGTAACTTCTTAGTCGGTTTTCTATTTCCTACTATGCACTCATTGCTGGGCTTTTGGGTTTTTATTTTATTCTCCATATTTAGCTCTTTGCTCTTTTTGTTGACCAAATTTTATCTGCCAGAGACGCGTGGTCGTGAAGTTTCTGTTGTCGCTGAGATAGTTTCTCGTGGTTTCAGAAGCAATGTACATTAAATATTTGATGATTTTAAAAAAGTAAATTAATATTGTAGAAGCTAATTGTAAGCCTGGTCATTGAAGCTTATTTTTATGTCTTAACTGTCATAGATTTATTACTTTAATAATGTGCTTTGTGAATTGTTATTGGGATTAGGTTTATTAAATTGCTTATTTATTTCTTATCCGAAATAACATTATGATAATGGACAGCTGAAGGTACTTCTTAATCAACATTTACTTACCCAAGGTTGTTCGATTTCGCCCATCTGATTGATGAGTCTTCGCATGGTGGTGCTCCTGTGTAATGCCTTGCCAACCATAACAGACTTGCGGCAGGCACGAGAGGCAAACATGGCACGGATGCGCGATGGACGGCATATGGTGCCCTCTGGGGCATCTTGCAGCATAAAGATAAGCTCATCTATGTCCTCCTTGCCAAATTCCCAATTCTTGCTGTAGGGCTTTCCCAGCAAACGCACCTTACGCGTAGCAGGAGCTGTCAAAGAAAATAAATATGTATTTCTTTAGGAACCGCTTATTAAAAATATTGTTTTTGACTATATACCATCGGCAATGATCTCGAACTTAAAGCCATTCTTCTCAAAGACCGGCAAATGGTCCTGTAATATCATTTCATTGACCGCAGTTAACTCTAAAGTTTGTGGCACCGTCAGACGTTGATGCTCGAGTTGTGTATTACGTTGCAACGTCTCAAAATTATATTTTTCATCGGCTGCATGCTGATCTACAATGAAGAGATCATCGTCCAACTTGACTATAATGAAGCCCAAATTGAACTGTCCAATAATTTGCATGCGCTTAAAGTCTGCTTTGCTTATTTCCTTTTGCAGCTCGGCTTCAGCATTTTGATTTTGATTCGGGTTTATTTCACTTTTGAAACGCAAACGTTGCAAATGGGTAGAACGTTTACGCTCCTCACGTTGTTTCTCCTGCGCCTGCAGGCTGGCCGCAATCTGCTCTAAACTAGTGCGTAATTCACCCCTGGCAATGTTGAATGGTTCTTCTTCTAAATCGCTGTTGCCATCGAATTCAATGCGTGTGGGCATTTCAATTTCATCATCGCTGTATTCCGTTGTGGTCTGCGAAATGCTTGATGCGACGTCTTTTGGATGGTCTTTCATTGGAGTTACTTCCATTTTAAGCTCCACAACGCTTTTTCGCGATTTTAAAGGTGTTAGCGTTTTGCAATCAATGCGATGTTCTTTTGCC
The DNA here is from genome assembly GCA_030179655.1 of Scaptomyza flava. Classification (NCBI taxonomy): domain Eukaryota; kingdom Metazoa; phylum Arthropoda; class Insecta; order Diptera; family Drosophilidae; genus Scaptomyza; species Scaptomyza flava. Next base: position 75,071,880 of record JARNME010000404.1, on the reverse strand, counting down.
GGTTGCAACAGCTCGTCATAAGCTAACAAAATAAATATATTTTAATGAATTTCTTTCTTATCTATGCAACTCTTACCCATTGACTCCTGTTTGAGCTGCTTTAGGCTCACAAAACTATCATTAAGATTCGATTGAGGTTTTTCCAAATTTACATTTGCTTCTTCTACCGTTTCTGGGTCGCTTTGTGTTAAGAAATCCTGTATCTTTTGTAGTTTTAGTGCACGTGAATTGATTTCTTCAGTTTCACCACAACGTCGTTTGATAGTTGCATGTGGTGCCACGCCCTTTGTCTCGCCAGTGCGACGCCACTGTGTCAGTACATCCATAAATCGCTGCGAGGAACTAATGGGCACATCAGCATCACTTTCCACCTCGTTTTCAGTTTCTTTCGTTGCTTCAATTTTGGGCTTAGGTTCCAACATGCTGGCAATGGTTGTGTTTTGCATTTGAAAAGTTGACGGCAGACTCCCAAATGTGTCCAGCAGTGACTTCTTTAAAGCCAACAACAAGATCTTTTCATTATTCAGCAGAAGCTGACGCTTGTCGGGTGTCAAATTTACATCTACCTCGGCACGCGCAGTCACAATATTGAGGTATATAAAGGGCTGCTGTTGCACATTAAAGCGATGATAAACATCATTCATTACCTTAGCTATCTGGAAAAAGAGAAGAACATGAAATACTCAGTTTACACCAATTAACTTTGTGTTTTAACCCACACTTTTAGGTTCACAGGGACGCGCATTAACATAGAAGAATTGACGATCTCTGGTGGATCTGCCTGCTCCATGACGACAGCTGGATATGTAGCCCTCCAGCTGAAAGTCTGCTTGATTTAAACGCTCCACATCCTCGGCGCTGATCTGTGTTGAGTTAGCTTCAGGCACATCGCTCGTAGATTGCAACTCAGATCGCAATTTCTCCTCCGTGAGTTCACCGGCTTCAAACGGCGACTTGAGCGGCACCAGATCCGCAACTTGTCGCGCACCAAACACAGCCGATATGTTAGCCAGCACATCGGCAGCACCGTGCGTCTGCAGGACCACAGATTTGACGCCTTTGGGTGTCTGATTGCTGCAGATAAGACGCACGTTGCGGGTAACCAAACAGTACGCCTGGAGTATCTGGCACATTTTGGTAAATTCCTTTTTGATATTACGCGTAAAGTCGCGTCTTCTGACAGGCAGCGTGGCAAACAGATTGCTTAGCGTTACAGTTGTGCCTATACCTCGAGCGCAAGGAGATCGTTTCTTGATCTTACCTTCATGATCAAGTTCGATTTTTATAGCTGTAAAGGTTTATGCTAAGGTAAGGCTAAAGAATTTATAGTGGACAAATGCGCACAGACTAACCCACATCCGTGGACTTATGACGGGTCTGTATGGTCATGTCGGAGAGAGCACAGAGTGAACTTAACGCTTCGCCTCGAAATCCAAATGTCTCCACGCCCAGCAGATCAACGAATTCACGTATTTTAGATGTGTGATATTTGGCAGCTAGAGAAATGGTGGTTATTTGAACATGGATCAATACATTTTAGGCAACTGTTGGGAGCTGGCAACTCACTCATCCCCTCCAGATTTGTCTCCTCGACGCCGCTGCCATTGTCACAGACCTCGACACCCTGCAGCCCTTGATCCTTTAACTTTACCTCAATCAACGTGGCACTGGCATCTATAGAATTCTCCACCAGCTCCTTAATGGCAACTGCCAAACTGAGCACTACCTAACAAAAATGAAGACATCTTTAAATTTGTTTACAACTTAATTTTGATTATATCTTGCCTGGCCTGAACAGATTTTGTGCACAGTGTCCTTAGATATGGCGTTAATTTCACCCGAAGCAGCACTTGTAGGCATTGGTAATGACGCATCTTCCTTAATTTCACTCATTTTCAACGAAAATTGTGAGAATAATTCACAGAAAATCACAACAAAACATAAAGACCGCGCATTTGCCTTTCCAATGTTGGAATACACAAAAATCAGGCCAGTGCTGCCACACAAATATCAGAATAAAGCACTTGAAAATACCAAACATTTAAAAGCCGTCATAGAGCATTGAAATATTTCTATGCTCGATGCCAAAGTTTAACGAGATTTTAATGCAACAAGTTAATCATATTTTTAAATTGTAGAAATATAAGCCAAGATAAAAAAACTTAGACAATACTTACAACAAGTCAATAGGCAGAAAACCTAAACAGAAACATCCTTAAATAACGTAATGAGGCAGTTTTAACTTGCTTTTTTTTCAGAAAAACATTTATTTATTTAACGTAGTACAACATGAAAAAGTTTATATAATAATGATGAAGCGTACAAAGGTGGCATTAAAAATATAGTTGAATAATAATGTCCAAAAATAATGATGAGTTTTTTTTTTGTAAATGCATGTATAAATTGAGTCAAATATATTTAATTAGAATTATGTCAATATGATGATGTATAACAATAGAGAGTTTGCTAATTTAAATCGAGCACAGGTAATAATATTAAGCTTAAACATTACATAGCTGGATATAGTCCACAGGGTCTAGGATTCACATTGCATTGCGGTAATCAATATCCAGTTATTTGCTCTTCTCATTCGCGATTGCCTCGAGTTTTTCAATGATCTTGTTCATATCCATATCCTTGGCAATCTTCACGTACATAGTCTTCCGAACTTCATGAAATGATGCCCAAGCTGGCAGCTCTTTTGCCAGCAGTTTAAGATGCATCTCAATTTCCTGCGGCGTTAGATTTGCACGAAAACTATTCTGGATCTTTTTGATGACAATTTCAAGGGTTAAAACGCTCTTGCGTTCCGTAACATAAACATTGCGCAGATGTCGCGCTAACTCCGGCAGGCGCGTATACTTGGTTGCCTCCTGATCCTGTGAAGGTCGCCGTGTCATTGCGTCCAGTGCTTTGGCCGCCTGCTTGGCGCGAATCTTATCAATTAAGGACTTGGGCAGGCCCTTGAGCAGATTGGATGTGGCATCGCTGCCCGTTGCTGGCGTGCACTCCGTAACAGTGGGCATGGCCGTGGATGTTTCCGTTAGCGATTTGGTGGTATTGGAAGCTTCAATTGCAGTTGGTGCCTCATTTGCTTTGCCTCCATTTCGATCCGCTTCCAGTTTAGCCTCGTACCGATCCATTACACGTTCCATGGGCGTGGCGCAGTTGAATAGATTGCGAGCCGTGGAGAGTATATCCTTGGCTGAGGAATACTTCTCAGCATTTGGAGGATGTGGCAGAGGTGCATGCTCCACGTCCGAGCAGCTTTCCAAATCGAATTGTGGATGCCATCGTGTGAGCATCTTGTCAATTATAATGGGTGGATCCAATGAGCGTAAAAACTTGTCATGCTCCACCATGACACGCTGCAGCAGCAGCTTTTGAAATTTTTGCATGCGTGCCGTCATGACGTGTGGGTTCATAGACGTCGACTGAGCCGACGCGAGCACATCGTCTTCATTGATTTTATTGAGGCGCTGTTGCTCCGGCAGCTGCTCCACATTCGGACTGATTACCATTTGATAATAATCAGCTTTTGACACAGAACCATAATTACGCATTTTCATCTGCGAAATGATAAACGCCTCAGGATACAGATGCTTGATTTGCGCTAAATGCGATTCTGTAAAGTTTTTTCGCAGCATGCGCTGCACAGCCGGCTTGAGTTTCTTGAACGTGATGCACTCCTTGCGATTGTGGAACATGGCCACCACAGAGTCCAGGCCTTTGAACATATCCAGCAAATTGCGATACTTGTACGGCAAAGGCAGCTGACCCGCTTTACTGGTCTCAGCCAGGCTGGCAAAGCGTTTGTATGCTGGCAGCTCCAACAGCTTGACAGGCGATCCATTCTTGGACGGGCTAAACAATAGACGCTTAGAGACGTCCGTGTGACGCGGTGACATCAACTCATTCTTGTCCGGTGTGGGTGGTGGCAGTTTTGTCGGTGTCTTAAAAGTTTTCAGTGGGCTGCAATAATGAAAAGTAATTGTAAATAGTTAGTTCATATTTAAATTCAGAATAATGTTTAAAATTATATTTTTTTACTAACAGAAAGGTTAACAGGTTTTTAATTTGTTTATGATTTTTTTAAAAAGATGTTTAGAAATGTTAAAAAAACGGCATTTAGTTAAAAAAATAAGAGTTAAGTTAAGTCTTATCTTTAGTTGGAAGTAGAATAATTCATATTATAAATAATGCATGTTAAGGAAAATAATCCCTGAGAAATTGAATATCATATTGGAACAATATAGACAATATTTAAGAAAAAATAAAGTTTGACAATATTTCCATATTCTCAAACAAAAAAAAAAAAAAAAAACCTGTTTAAGTACAATTAATATTTTTATATTTCTTATTCATTTTTGGCCGGCAAAAATAGAGTTGAAGTATGGAAACCCCCGTAAAGAACATAAGCATTAAAAATCAGAAATGTTCATAAATGCTGATGCAGTTAGACTAAGGGCATTTTAACAACCCTCCCCGAATAACAGCAACAACAACAAAAAGGACCGTTACAACTTGTTCAACTCAGGTAGCAAGAGTCAACAACCAAATTCCCATGCAGGCAGAAACTAAATGCTCAGATAAAACAACCCCCGTAAAATATATGGAAAAAAAAAAAAAATGGTAAGGTCAGACAAGAATGTAACGTTTGCTTAGCGAAGGGTAAACATTGCGTTGCATACGTTGAAATACAGATACATAAATATACATTTAAGTTTATGTGGGTATATGATGTAAGCAAATGCAGCATAAATTCAAGAACATGTGCATAGCATATGAAGCGTTTTACTTATCATAGATCACAAACGTCACGATGCAACAACAATAACAACAGCTAGATAGCTTGCCAGAAATAAATGCAATTTCAGCAAATTGAACTGACGACCAAGACTAAAGCGTACAATACGTTCCCTCAGCCCTCCCCGCTTCTTGTCGACCTCGTTGGCCGTTCTTTTTTTTGTTTTGTTTTATTTACGTTTAACGTTTCTAGGCCAAAATGAGCGCATAAGAAATTATTGTGGCAGGCGCACGCTTTGTTGTTCTCACCTTGTTAACACCTCCAGCTCAATCGTATCGAACTCCTTTAGCTGGACACTCTTGGGCTTTGAGGGAGATGGTCCTGCCTCGCGCAGTCGTCGATTGCGTTCCTCTTGCGCCTTGCGCTGCTGTTCCAGTTGCGCCTTGCGTGCAAGCACAGCTTTAAGCTCCTGCATCTTGGCGCTGCGCGATATTTTGGTCTTGACCTCATCGAAGGTGAGGCCACGCTTGGTCAGATCAATGTTTTTAATTGGCGATGCATTCTTGATGATCTGTTTGGTCGGTGTGAGCATGCCAAGCTGCGCATTGTCCGTCGCAAACTTGGGCGTCAGCTCATTGTGAAGCTGTGCCTCAATGCTCGCACTTTTGGGTGGTTGCTTGCGGGGTGAGAGGTTTCCCTTGCGTATGAACTGTACAAGTTTGGCTTGTTTAATGTTTGTCTCAATTTTGCTTGGCTTCTTCTTCGTCTCCTGAGACGCTGTGATTGGCTGTACACCAATAAGTTTGACGGTGCGACCTGAGCGTGTCCGTATGCCAGCCTTAAGAGCATCCATGTCCACATCCTGAACTGTAGATGGGTTTGAAAGTGCTTTACTTTTGGGTGCTGCATTGTCAATAGGTTCTGCAAGACGCTGTAAAAACAATAAACACCGAGTAAATTTATTTGTGTCTCAAAATGGCCGCAGGACGCTGCATGCCACAGACACACACACAAACGCACACACATAAACAGACAGGACCTAAACAAGCAAATGCATTTTTACGTTTCAGTTGCACTTCAATTTAACGTTGATTTTTTTTTTTTCAACACCCACACTCACACTTACCCTGTTCTTAATTGTGGTAGCATCATCTACAGCGGCGCGTTTACGGTTGCTAAAAAATGCAGCTACCGATGGCTGTGCCATGATTGCAATTTGAATATGTTGGATTTATTGCTATATGCCTATCGGATTTTATTGCATTAATGATTTCACACTTGGCACGTCCGTTTAGAGAGTTTTGTAGTTTTTAACTTAATCGCATACGTCTTGACACTTCGTCCGCTCAAATTACAACTGGGCCACGACGATGCAGTTTCCCTCCAAATGATCACCGACGCGCCAAATTCTTTTCGCGCCAATTCAATAAACTCTGTGTTGCAAAGCGACCGTTTCACAGCTGTTTGTTCGTCACTTAACAATTGACAGCACTTACGCAGACGGTGGCATTTTGCGTAGTAGATTTTATCAACGGTAAAAAACAAAACCGACAGCAGTTTAAGCACAGTTTTTAACATTTATATCGAATTAAAAATAATTAAAGCTTATTTAAGTGGCCACAACATTACTATTCCCCAATTTGCACTTATCAGCTGTTGTGGGACAACCTTCTACAACAAGACAATGAAGCGATATCTCGATATAGTAAGTATCACAAAAGGTAGGCTGACATCGATACAAATTACAAAATTAAATATCGATAGCTTTTATTGTCAATAAAGTTTTCAGATTAAATTTTGTTAAGCTTGATAAATAGAAGCTATTAAACTATTTAGCACTTTGTTCATAAAATTTGAAGTACTGCAAACTTTTGGACACAACAGCTGATTTGACATCCTGCGCTGCCGCTTACCAACTCTAAAGTGCAGAGTTGTATTCTGGGCAGTCCATTTTTCCACTCGCGGAATTAAAGGTGTGCTGCAATGTTTTAGCTGTAAGTCCATGCGTTTATACCAAAAAATGTCTTTGGATTAGCATGCTTAAACGTTCAGTCATGTAAGTTGACAGCATAATTTAAACACATGTTCTTGTAGGCAAGTAGTGCAAGTAAGTGTGAGACCAAATGTGTGCTAAAACTTCTGTGCAAGCAAGCAGGCAATAGAACCGTGCGTGTATTCATGTAAAAATACTTGTGTGAGTGAGCACACGATAAGATTGAAGGAGTAGAAAAGTGTTGCCAACCTAGCTTATTTCGGTCGTACTTAAAATTTGCACATTTTTCACAAAATTTATAAAGTTTTGTCGACTATTTATTTAGTGCTAGCGTAAAAATAAACAATTTGTCATTTGCAGCGTTTTACAAAATGCCTGTGATATAGTGCGGATGTTGTGCAAAACTTTTAAGTTGGCAGGGCCATTTGGCATAATTTCACTCACCTCGCATTTGTTTGACTTTTTCTCTGCGAATAATACTCGAGTAGCTGTGTTTGATAAAACGGCAAACAGTTGGGTGCTATAAATCATTTATTTTGCAACAGTAACATTTCTTGTCGCACAGAAATCCAAACGAAGTGGCAGCAGCAGCCGCAGCAGAATTCCCAATTGGAACAAGTGGCAGCTCGAGGCAAAAAGTCTGACATTTGGTTAACGTTTGACGAAGCCCCAGCATAGCCAAGGCGTGCGCATACCAACAACAACAACAAAGACAAAAACAACATCAGCAGCAGCACAACAAAAATACAAACGTAAACGTTTGTGGTTTGCCTTATTGAGATTTGGGCATATTTTTTTGTTGTTGTTTCTTTAACAGCTGTTAGACTAGTTAAAAATTAGCGGAGGCGACAGCTGCAAAATACTTAAAAGCAACTAAAAAATAATAAAGCAAACAGCAACAACAAAATGAACTCAAAAGCTGACGTCAACCGACGCGTTCTAGCTATTCAAGCGAAGAAGAAGCGTCATAAGAACAATAAGAAGCGCGGCAAGCAAAATGGAGCCGTAGCTCCCGTCCAAGAAAACCAACAACAACAAGAGCAACAACAACAGCAACAGCAAAATAGAAGCGCCGACAACAGAGAGCAATTGCTCGCGTCAGCTGCAGGAGCACCAGAAAATGCTAAAAATAACCATATAGAGGGCGATAGCAAATTCCAACTGCATGTTGGCAGCGCAGAGGGCGCAGTTAATTCAAAATCTGCCATTGCATCCTTTTCCCAAGCCAACGAGTCCAGATCAAGTGGTTCGGGCAACACACCCGATGCCCAACCGCATTCACAATCGAAGGGAAAGAAAAATAATGTCCACAACCAGCAGCCGCCGCGCAGTTCATCCAACGAATCCGATGAATCCGAAATGAACAGTGAGAACGAGGAGCAGGAACTTAAAGAGGATTATTGCAAGGGTGGCTATCATCCGGTCAACATTGGCGATTTGTTTCAGGGTAAGATTCAAATACAATATCAATATGACGATGTCACCTGTTTGTACCTTATACCCATCCCAACAAAAATACATATGTAGGACAAATCACAAATCAGTCTTAAGCCATTATTGTACATATACCCTTCCCTAATGTTTGTAGTTTTCATATATTGTTTCTCGTGTTCCAAATATAAGCTTGTAAGTCTTTTAAATAAGAACAAATTCCAATGAATGATAAAACTGGTTCCCAATTTTCAAGATTACGACACTCAAAGCTTTTGAAGTATGTACATAGATCGAAAGGCAAAGATCTTTTAGCTATAAATCGCTATACATGTTTTTATGTAAATATTTATATAATTCCTCTACCGACATTTCGTTCGTACGTTTAATCCTATTATTTTGCAAACCCGTTTCGTGAAAATTCAAATTATAAAAGTGACTAACAGATGATTTTTTTTTTATTAAGTCGATAATTTCTTTTAATTTAATGTACGTTAGAAATTTTGAAAGGAGTATTTAAGTTTCGTTTTGTTACAGATAACTTTACTGACATATATATATTGTTATTTGTTTATTTGACTTCGGACACAAATAGACATTTTCTATACTGTACTTAACATAAATCCAATACGCTGTAATTTTTTTCTGGAATGTTTTTTATTTTTGTTGTGTGAGAGGGGGAGCTGTGCAAGCGTCCCAACCCTCAAAATGCGTTGTTTCGCCTTTGTAGCACACACAACAGGTTGTCAATGTGGAACGCCCCTTTTCAACATTAGCACATATACGCAATTGTGTGTGTGTGTGTGCCAGTTTGTGTGTTTGATTGTTTACGCTCAAGGGTTGTTAATGGGGTGGGGCCCGAATTGAATTTGGCTGATAAACGGTTGCTCTTAGCGACATGGGTGTCATTTTTTTTTTTGATATGGTTGCTACCACCCAATTGACCCACAAAACTCATATTTAACCTAATGGGTCGAAGAGGTGGATTACAAATACTTTTGTAATACCAAAATGTTGGGCACTAAACTCATTTTGTGCGTATAAACAAAGAAAATGCCGCTAACCTTTTTTGCCAGCGATAAGGCAGAGCCAGCCATGATAAGAGACCATCAGACACTGCAAATTTGATACGAAACGGGGGCAGCTCGTTTTAGAACACGTTTAGTTGTTACCATACCGATATATTATAATGCAAAATATAATTAAAAGTGAAATTTTCTTGGGCTTCTTGTTTAAAATTATCTAGTAGACTTATTTGCAAATCTTTTTTATTGACAAAGCGTTCCTGTTAAATAAATATCACTGTAATATTATGAACTAATCAGTTGTATATAAGTACCTTTGTACTTTGTATATAACTCATCAAGCTATTTTCACAATGTCAATTTGCGCTATGATGAGAATGACCCAGCTGATGACAATCCTAATTGTACTTGAGAGGAGGGCGCGCTCATTCAATTCGATACACAAATGAATATCACAAAGGCAGATCATAACCATTTTAACTTTATTCCATAGTTGTCTGTTGATGAAGAACTACAAAGTTTTAGCTTAGTCAAATGGATTTACTGCCAGCGAAAGCAAATATTTGTGACTTTTTATTTTTGATTGGTGCATTAACAACTTTTTGTATTAAATACATCATAATAACTTTCTGAATTTTTTATCGACAGGTCGCTATCATGTTATTCGCAAAGTGGGCTGGGGTCACTTTTCAACCGTTTGGCTATGCTGGGATTTGCAGGAAAAACGTTATGTAGCCATCAAAATTGTGAAATCGGCTCAACACTTTGCCGAAACAGCCAAGGATGAAATCAAAATACTCAGAACGGTGCGCGAGACGGATCCATCGAATCCACGTCGCCAGAAGACTGTCCAAATGTTTGATGACTTCAAAATCACTGGCGTAAATGGCACACACATTTGCATGGTCTTCGAGGTGCTGGGCGATAATCTATTGAAGCTTATACGCAAGTCCAATTATCGAGGCATTCCGCTGGAGAATGTCAAGAGTATTACACGCCAGATACTCGAGGGTCTGGACTATCTGCACAGCTGCTGTAAGATCGTACACACTGATATCAAGCCGGAGAATGTGCTTCTTTGCGTGGATGAGCCGCATGTCCGTTCGATGGCCACCGAGGCGACACAGTTGTATGTCATGAAATCCAAAATGTATCCATCGCTGGTCAGTCGTGCGCCCAAGGAGTATCGCGAGCCAGTCATCAACGGCAAGATGAGCAAGAACAAAAAGAAAAAGCTAAAGAAAAAGGCCAAAAAGCGCATGGAGCTGTTTAAGAAGCAGCGCGACTATTTGGAGCAAACCGGTGGCGAAGAACAAAAACAGCCACCGCTGCCACCCCCGGAGAATGAAAGGCATGCGGAGAATGGCGTTGCTGCTGGGTCCGATATGGAGCATGATGTTGACGACGATTCGACATCTGTTCAGGATTTGAATGTGCAAATGCTAAAACTGGAGTCCGAAGACGATGATGGCGATGAGGAGGCCGAAGAGGCTGTTGAGCGGCCCACAGTAGCTAACGAGCCAAGTGCTGCTGGCGATGCAATCCAAAATCCATCCGAAGGCACTGACAAGACTAAAAAGAAGAAGAAAAAAAAGAACAAGAGTAAGTGAAAGACAAACACATTAAATATACATTAATTAAAATAACCTTGTTTAAAGAAGATTTTTGAAAAAAGACATATCTTTTTTAACATAGATATTAAAATAATATAATTATTATAAGATATTTTATGATGATTTTTTCACCTTCGATATTTATTTTCATTTATTGCAGATAAGTCCAGTCAGCAGCAATCTCAGCCACCGCTGGAGAACTCCACGAGCAGCGGCGATATTTCAACTAGCACATTTAAGGGACACTCAAATGGTGCAATCGGTGGCAACAAGAAACCGCCACGGCCCATTAAGCAGCAGGATAATAAGCAGCTGAACAACAATAATTCGAATTCCAAGCTAAATTCGGATAGCAATTCGAAAATCTCAAATAGCTCCATGGAGCACTCCTCGTCGTCGGCCAATGGTGGACCGTATTCAGAGCCATTACTACCACCACCACCACCACCGCCACTCTCCAAGCATCGAAGCCAAAGGCGAGATCCAGCTTTGGAGGCATGCAATGTGCAGGTGAAGATAGCTGATTTGGGCAATGCTTGTTGGGTGGATCGCCATTTCACCGAAGACATACAGACGCGACAATATCGCTCGCTCGAGGTCATCCTAGGTGCTGGCTATGACACCTCTGCGGACATCTGGAGCACTGCCTGCATGGTGTTTGAGTTGGCCACCGGAGATTATCTGTTTGAACCGCATTCGGGTGATACGTACACGCGCGATGAGGATCACATAGCGCACATAATCGAGCTGCTTGGACCGATACCACGTCAAATTGTGTTCCGGGGCACTTATGCCCAGCAGACGTTCAATCGTAATGGCGAGCTGCGCAACATTACTGGATTAAAGCCGTGGGGCTTACAGGAAGTGCTGATGGAGAAGTATGAGTGGTCCAAGCGTGAGGCGGAAGCGTTTGCAGCGTTTTTGAGGCCAATGCTCGAATTCGACCCACAGAAGCGAGCCACTGCTGCGGAATGTCTGGAGCATCCGTGGCTTAGATAAGATACGATGCAGCCTGGTTGTCGGCTGCGAGCCAGCCAGCCAGCAGGAGCAGCAGCAGCAAAAACAGGAGCAGGAAAATCAGGAGTAGCATCAGCAGTTATAACAGCATTAGGAGCAACAACAAGATCAGCAGCAAAAACAGCATCATGTGTGTATGCCGAGTCAACGGCATCTGTGGCCACATTGGCCTCCATTTCATCCATTGCATCCACGTCGACATCGGCGATGGCTGCATTGCGCGCGCGTCCCTATCAAGTAGCGCCATATGTGACCACAGCCTCAGCAGCGCCTACACCACAACCACACTCTGTCCAAAATCCACAGCTATCAGATGTGGATAGTGTGGAGGATTTTGGATTAGCTATTGCTATGGACGAGGAGGAGGAGGAGGAGCCGCCGCCGTTGACAACGACGACGACGACAATAATGCAGCAACGGGGCAAACCAAAATCTCAGCGCTTCTTTTGGCGCAAGGCACTTCGACGCGTGTTCCAGCGCCGCAAGTGACGTCAGCTGCGGCGTCGTCGGCAAGACTTGCCCCGTTGGCGTCCTCGTCGCTGCCGACGGCGCACACTCGCTGAGCGTGTCCGTCGCATTTGCGCCTGCTGTGCATACGGTCAGGTATTGTTGAGTGCCGCACGTGTGGCGCTGCTGAGCTGTATCCGTTGGCGCACACGTGGCAATATACGCAACAACAATTTTTACTTTAGCAATCACTAAAAACAACAACAAAAATAACTGCAAAAACGCGCTCTGCTCTGCACAGGCACATAGATAAACACATACACACTCACACACACACAAAATTACATATGTCAATGCGAAATATGATATAGTTGTTACAAGCAAATATGCACCTAATTTATTTCCTTGTGTTTTACACCGATTAGACAATTTGTTCCCCTTGAAACAGTTATGAAATTATAAGCATTACAATTTTTTCCCAAACTTGTGCGCTTATGTGCTATTTAATTATTATTATTATTGTAATTATAATTATAATAGTATTTAATTTTGCTTGTTTTGCTTACTTCCTGAGACTTTGTAAATAGAGTAAGCAAAACTCTTTTGCACCGCTTTATTATCCATTCTTATTTCTTTTCGATTATTGTTTAAAACGATCTCCAAGATGTTTTTGTTTTTTTAAATTTTGCCAGCAACCAAGCATGAATGAATGAATGAATAATGTTTATTGACACACAGCCAATCAATCAATCAATCAATACATACATATAGTATATATATATAAACCATATAGGACTTGTTACTGTACATTTAGTGCCAAGGAGGCAAGGCGAGGCGAGGCGAAACAGAAAGTTGATACGCGCTTACACATGCTAAGCTTATACGCTAGTATATAGTTACAAATATATCTGAACGGCAAACTGTGGCAGTGGCTGCATGTGACCCAACGGTTTTAAGCATACATGTGTGTAGAATGATAATGCATATAAAATACAAACATACAAAGTATTCTTGAGCTGAACATAACAATAATGAGCGTAGTGAATTAGTTTATCCTCAATCTAGAAACAGCAGCAACAACAATTATCACAAGGTTAACAACAATAATTCTTTGAGCTAAGCCAAATGCACTACCAACTTAAAACCTAGTAGAGAGAAAAATGCAAAAACAACAACTTATAAAATTATGAAAAAAGCCTTTAAAAATGTAACAAAGATAAAAAATATTTTGTAGCGACTTAACAATGGCAAAAAATAGAGAATATCAATCCTATGTTCACGATAAAATTAATTAATTGAGCAAGCAAGATTAATTGCAATTAATGTTAGTGCTATAAAATTAAAAAAAAAAAAAAAAATATTTGTAGCATTCAAAGAAAGTAACGAAATACAAGAATAACACCAATACTAATACGAATAAATCCGGTTAAATTCCACAACACCAAAATATGAAAAACTTATAGAAAAGGCCACTTAATGAAGAAGCACACGCATCGCTTAATAAAATTGATGGCATTATTCATACATAAGAGAATACAGACAAACATTCATATATTCAAATACATGAAACATACTCGCAATTGTGTGTGTGCATTACGTACCGACTATTTACTATGATAAGTGGCCTTATTAATTCGATTCTCTGCACAACCCTTATACACACAGCACAATAACACAATAACACAACATAATAGCAATTTAAATCTAAAATTAAACACACACATGATGAGTATGGACAACTTAATCAATACTTAATTGGAAATGTATATGTCCCAAAAGCATTAGGCGTTAGCTAATCGATATCAAGCATAGACATTTACGATTAGTTCTTCTAGACAAACACCAACAAAAAACACACAACACACCCAAATAAACGCAAAAGTTTATGAAAACGATGAGGAAGTTTTAGTTGCCTACGAACTATGAAAGTTAAAAACCTTAAACTACATATACTATATACTTATACATACATATAAATATATAGAAACGAGCACACACCAGTTCTCTTGTATTCGGCTGGCCGAAGTTTAAAAAACGCAAAAAAAAAAAAATACTCTTTGAACACAAACTATCAATGATAAACTATGCAGTTATCAGATTTGGGGGCTATTCAATGCATATAAACTTACTTAACAACTTATAGCTTTACGATAAAAACTAAACAAAATATATATAAATATGAAACCGAACCCTTAGAAAAGTTAACTTGTGCTTAGGAGTTTCAACGTATTGATCCCGATGATTGACAAAAAAAAACCAAAACTAATAAAGAATGCAGCACGCAATTCCATAATATCAAACAAATTTCCTTTTCAAAGAGTATTGAAAAGTATGAATTATACGGATACATAATTTATTGATGTAGTTATAAACAAATAAACAACAACAAATTACACAAATTGGAAAACAACAAATGTATATTTTATTGCTGCACTAAGCGCTCGACTGTGAAAATGTCTTATTCAACGGGGGCAAGACATCAATTTTCCATCACTGCACTTTTCAAGCAGAGTCGTTGCGGGTCGTTGGGTGGCTTGGAGGATAGAGAGTGATGTAGACACATTGGCATTCATTTATAAACCATTCTCGTAGCGCATTGCATGCAATTACATATTGCCCGGAAGCAGCTATAGCTGGAGATGAGTTGCTCGTGCCAAGAATTTATGGCCACAGAAAAATCACAAAGCAGCTAACTTGAAGACGACGTTCAAGTGAAATCCAAATTGAAAATGCTCGCACAGAACGCTTTCTACACACGCTGGACATACTCAAACATAGGTTCTCACAGTAGAGAGAGCTTCAAGGATTTATTGAAACGAACCTTTCGACATGTGCATATGAAGTCTACTGTATCACCTTTGGGATATATCACGTTTGTTTGGCTATTGCTATTCTTGAAATTAAATTTGCTGTGTCGTCGTTGCCAAATATAAATATCCGCTTCATTGAGAACGAGGATAGCTTGAGAAATATAATTCGTTCAATAAATATTATTAAAAATACATTTATAGTTTATTGGCGAAGCAGTTTATTGTATGTTTGGAATATCTGTTATTGGAGCTCTCAAAAGAAATAAAATTCAAAGATTAAAAAGAAAATATTAAAGTTATCTGGTTTTCTAACTTATGATATGGTATCATTGTTAAAGACATTAAATTAATTTTCTCACGTAGTAATATAACGTTCGAAAAACGTTCTGAATAATCTCGTTAAAAAGAAGCCAGTGAGAAGGAAAAGACCCGATAGCTCGTCTTAAAAACATCGGGCAAACAAAAGGTTGGAAAAAATCATTAGATAGTCGATAATTTGATAACTACCCTTTAATTGGCTGCATTAATATCAGTATAATTTGTTAGAGGCGAAAAAAATTATAAAAGTGAAAAATAAGAATAATAATCGAAAGCGACGGTTTTAAGATATCGCGTTTTCCAACTTTTAAATGATGTTTTCTATTTCCACCGAGGCACAGCTCAATTTGTTAGTGAGTAAATCTTCGAATGACCTGGGGCTGTCGTAAAATACTTTTAACGGTTGTACTTTCAAACACAGAAAATTTAAGATTTTAATTTTAAAATAATCCCGGTTGTACGACTCACACATAGAAAACCTTATAATAAGTCAAAAGCGTACTTAATTACCAATTTAGGAATAAAATTCTTGGTTCAGTCCCAAATATGCTTGAATAAAGCATAAATTATATCAAGAAATCTCATAAAAAGTCTAAAACGTTGTTGATTATTTCTACATATTTTATTTCAGTACAAAACGTTCTTAATATAAGAAATTGAACGGCGCGATATGTCGGTTCAAAAACGTCATATCTCCGCGCAGCGATGGTAAGCAAAATTCTAGAAACACCAACTTGATCATATTAAGAGTATTAATTAATTAAAGTATATAATTTAGCCGGCAGCGGACTTTTTCATAAAGATAGGAATGATGAAGGCCGCAGGCCAAAAAAAATTTTTTCAAAAACATACGCGCGTCATTATTTATCCAACCACAAAAAGTCTTCTGGATGGGACTTGTTAATTTAATAAGTACTATTCGTTCCTTCCACAAGAATAAAAATCTTTATTCTTTTAAAGTTGCATTTGTTTGGACCCAATTTTTGTCGGAAGTGGGTTTCAATTAACTAAAATAAGTCAAAAATACTTAAAATACTGACATCAAATGCTGAGTGATCTTTTATCAAGTATAACTTCAGAAATACTGAAATCAAGTAAGAAATTTCTTGATACAAGTACATCGGTACTTTAGTCAAAAATTGTTTGGAACTGGCTCAACAGTTAAGCCACACACTCTACGCAATAACAAGCGATTTAAGCGTCAAATCCCGTCACGGTTAGCATAAACAGATAACTTTGTAAAAATTTTCTAGTTGCTCTATCAATCTATCTTAGAATTTCAGAAATTGATAAATTGGTTCAAGTATACAAATTCTTGGATTTTAAAACTGGTTCAACCTTAACGACTGCGAATTGAGTATTTTATTTTAAGAAATTACGACCTTTCGCAACTAATAACACGGCTAGGCTGCGTTTAAGTACAAAATACTTGGCGTGTTTTTAAAGTTTGTTTGAGTTTGTCAGTTCTTCTCATTTTCAGTTCATCAGATCTAAAATTCTAAGAATTTTGAATCGTAATTCAAGAGTTAACAATCTCAAAATTAGTAAGTACTTTTCATTCCCAAAACGTTAAAAATTTAAGAATGCGCGATGTTAAAAGTTCAGAATGTTTTATACTTGATCTGAGAATTTTCGTTGCTACACGAGAAACAAGACTGAAAGGTGTTGAATCAAGGCTGAAAATAATCTTGACATTCTTAATTCTTTCTGAAAAGTTGCTAACTCTCAAAACTGCTCTCGCTTTATGCCATGCCATTTGTATTTCTTGTGCATGTGTAAGTGTGAGTGTGCGTATGTGCGTGAAACTATGCTCAGAGCTTAATTCATGGTGGTTTGAGTGGGCCACATTTTGGTTTACATGCTGCCGGCCAAACAGGATAAGAGCTTGCTACTATGGTGTCACAAAATGTGAGAATGAATCAAATAAAACTTGAATAAACGTGTCTCCTTCGTCATTTGATAGGCGCCTGAATGAACAAAGCCTAAGTGCTCGACATACGCAAAGATAGAATATCGACGCGTAGCTAACTTGGGACTTGAAATGTAAGCAAAGAAGTTTGCCCAACTAAGGCAAAAGTCATTGTGCTGCATTGTTGAAAGTTAACCTTAACAAGTTTAACTGCCTGCTGCATGATATAATCGTCGTCACCTAACACATCTGAGATATGCAAATCAAGGTCAAGGTGTTGCAGTTTCTGACCTCCAATACTGCGTATCAAAACTATCTTCGTAGTATTTTACTTTGGTTTCCTTGTTGCATTTACACTCTGTTGTACTTATTCCACTCGAGTTACCTGTCTCTATGTTCAGTTCGTTTAAACGCTTCAACAGTTTTAAATCTGTTGTTTAATCAATTTTCAAAACTTTTGGTTGCCTGCTGGCGAAATTTATCAATTTGTTAAGACTTTAAAAGCTTTTTTTTTGGTTCAACTCAAGTTTTTGGGCTTTAAAGCGGTCGGTCATTCAAAGTTCAACAACAAAAACAGCTTGAACGTATGCAAACAAGAACCAGATTTAGCTTATAAATGTCCAACAAATGACAAAATACAAATACAAATAAATAACTTGAGCTGCATAAGCAACAACAACACAAAAAAGGCCAAGTTTTGTCAGTTGAGAGGCCAAAACAAAAAACAATCAACAGCTCAACTTGAAGATATTCCTTTTTTAAGTGCTGTTATGATAATAAATGTGTGTTTGCAAAATCAATTTTGATCGCCTCTCAAAGCTTATCTAGAATACAAATATACATCTTTGAAGCTGTCACGTTCATAAATATATATATTTTGTTTTTGTTCGGTCATTTTATATTTAGGTCCGAAAGGAAGCAAAAGTAAAAAGTTTTAAGAGCATGAAAATTCCTCTTGTATATATATTTGTTGTCTAGCATCATTTATGCGGGGCTGATCGATATTTGCCACATTTATTTTTCTGCTTTTGTTTGTGTGCCTGCCCAAATAGCACAAAGCAAACAAAATGAAACTTTTTAAAAGGTCCGTTGAAATGCGACCAAGCGCGAACGATTATTCAATTTACAGCACAGAGTAAGAGAACAATTTCATATACAAGGATCATTTCAATCGAGCCTTTACCAACCATCGAGCCCTTCAGCGTTGTGCACTTTAAAGCCTCTTTCTCGTCCTTATTTCCGTCATCGCCATCGTCCGTTGTCCTTGTCGCCGCTTAAAATGCCAGCGAGTGGCACTGATGACATTAAGTAGCTGTCGGGTTGGTCAGGATTAGATAGCAAAAGTGCCTGATGTTCGTTTAAAGTAGATAAACAAAAGCGGATTCATCTCTCTCTTATAGCCTCGCCTCCGTATAATCCGTTTTCATTGTTGCTGCCGCTCGAGACAGGCTATAAAAGTGCTCGTCAGTGTGCGTTTTGTCTGCGTTTGGTTGTCATATAAGTTTATGATTGGGGTTAAGTTTGTAAAGCATTTGTCAACCGCACATTCGTTACGAAAGCAAATATTTGGGATTTTAATCATTCAACGCAAATCGATTTGTGTGCCTTTCACTTTCCACTTTTACTTTCACCTTGCGGCAAAGTTGACCAGCTCTTGAGCTTTAATGCGCAAGTTTATAAAACTTATGAAGCTATTTTTGGACTCATTAAAATCACATTGAAATTTCAAATTAATTAAGCATGTCCTTTGATAGCTGTACAAAAAACACTTTCCACTTCCAACTTATTTTGAGCTTCAACCGTTTTAACCTCTTACCCTTTTTTCCGTGCGAAGTTGCATAAAAATTTGTGAACAAGTTGTGTCTAATTGGCCCCTGTCGGCATCCTTATCAACTTACTTAAATTGAAAAAAAGGTTAGTTGGTTTGCATAATAGAATCTTTGAGGAATCCTTCAAGTGCTTAAAAAGTATGATTAACAAATGGTTTAAATACCTTTTACATTTTTATTTCAGCTTGAACAAATTTAATTACACTACCATTTACAACACTCTTAGTAATTATATATTCTTTTTCTTTACTGTATAAAAGGAAAGATTTAAAATGCTATTTGAAACTGCTTTAATTATGGTAGAAGCTTGTGTGAGTGTGTGTAAATAAGTAGCTTTTTGTATCTGGCACCAAAAATTAGCTTTAATAATTTTAGTGAAAAGCTCGCTGAGGCGCATTGATTATTTGTACATTCACAATACTCATTGCATATACATATAGTATATATATATGAATACTTGGCGTATACGCAACACAAACATTATTTTTAGGCTACTTCGTTTGCTTCAATTGCAATCTGCGGCAAGCTGCAGTGTCATGCATTTTTGGCTCTCACCTGCCCCAGTCTCAGCTACCTGTCAACCACTTGTGGGCTAACTGGAACTGAGGCGAAATTCGGAGTCAGCAGGGCCAACTCCGAATTTGCTGTTAAAGAGAGCGCAAAGAGGGGCGCCTTGCTTCCTTTCTCTCTTAAGTTGGCCAAGTGTTTTCATTTCGAAACAAGGCGCAAAGTTGTTTCGCTGCTTTAGTTTATATTTATGCCAAGTAAGTAGCGTGCACCCTTCAAGAAGAAGGGTACGAGCTAAGAGGCTTGGATAAAGCAAAGCAAAGCAAAGCGAAGTAAAACAAACAACTTTTAAGTTGCTGCAACATTGTGGCGCGTACTTTCAATTGGAGTGTAGGCCAAAGTTTTGTTCTTCTTGTTGTTCAACACCATCTATGTTAGTATTAAATAAGAAAAGCAAAAAAACACACACCAACTTAATTTAAATGAATGTGCCATGCTTTCAAGTTTTTTTGTTTGCCTTTCGTCCCAGTCACAAGAACGCAATGTGAAACTTTAACACGCCCACTGCGTGTTAGCTGGTCTGGCTGTTTCC